>JAACNH010000011.1:1921089-1942107 GCA_019447015.1 Hymenochirus boettgeri | reverse complement strand
CCAGTGTGGAGCTGGACAGGAAGGTCCCGGCATGCACCTTTCTACTTCCTGTCCCATGTAGGAAGAGGCGGGCACAAGCGCTGATTGGCTAAGGAGGACATCGCCTCTGATTGGATATTGGTTGAATTAGGGCGGGAAAGAAGCCTGTCTACTTCCTGTCCCACGTAGGAAAGGGCGGGCACCAGCGCTGATTGGCTAAGGAGGACATCGCCTCTGAATGGCTATTGGTTGAATTAGGGCGGGACACGAAGGTGTAGGGACTGAGAGGAAATGTCTCTGTGTGTAAAGTGGATCCTGGTATTGGCCATTCCACCAGGGACAGTAACAATGTCAGATACACAGACCCAGTGTTCCTATGTACACCCCGTATCTTACTAATTACCGTCACTAATTATGTCTAATTACCGTTTCCCTGGTGATTATTGTGTTTTTATTGATTACTGATTATGGTTCACCCCGTATCTTACTAATTACCGTCACTAATTATGTCTAATTAACGTTTCCCTGGTGATTATTGTGTTTTTATTGATTTACTGATTATGGTTCACCCTGTATCTTACTAATTACCGTCACTAATTATGTCTAATTAACGTTTCCCTGGTGATTATTGTGTTTTTATTGATTACTGATTATGGTTCACCCCGTATCTTACTAATTACCGTCACTAATTATGTCTAATTAACGTTTCCCTGGTGATTATTGTGTTTTTATTGATTACTGATTATAGTTCACCCCGTATCTTACTAATTACCGTCACTAATTATTTCTAATTAACGTTTCCCTGGTGATTATTGTGTTTTTATTGATTACTGATTATGGTTCTCCCCGTATCTTACTAATTACCTTCACTAATTATGTCTAATTACCGTTTTCCTGGTGATTATTGTGTTTTTATTGATTTACTGATTTTTTTTTACTGATTTACCGTGAGCCCGACCCGAATGATCAGTGTTCAGGAAAGACACTACTGCCGGTAAAGCCCCGATACCGTTTGATCCAACCGTATTGGGGCTTTATCGCCAGTGTGTGTACCTAGCTTTAGTCCCTTTAGTTTAGATACTGGTACCGGTATGGAGCTGAATTCTGGTACTGCTGAAGAGATGGATACTGGTACTGGTGAGATGGACTAGAACTCAAACCCGAGTTCGAGTTGAACTTAACAAGTCCAAAACGGACTCCGACTTCTCAAACTATCCCAGGCCCGGATTTCTCGGACTTTCGAACTTTCCGGACTTTCAATATTTATCAAATGTTTGTCGTCGTGGTTTCGAGAATTATCGTATTTACGAGCCGTTCGCTAACCCTCGAAGGTATTGTTTGATTTTGGTAACCCTCTAATTTATGGTTCTATTTTCACTAACCCTCAAAAGTATTGTTCGAATTGCCCGTAACCCTCTAATGTAGCTTGTGCAAAACCGGACAATTTTCCGCTCATGTTTAAGTAGTGTTTAACAAGTTTTGGTGATAGTGACATGTTCGCCAGACCATTTCCCAGGTGCCACAGCCATTTACAGTAAGTGACCATTGTTAGTTTATCTGTAAATCATCCGGACTTTTCGAACTATCACTCCCCATTGACTTTAATGGGTCCGAATTCCAACTTTTACTGAAGTTCAAAAACGGACCGAAGTTTATGAAGTTCGCCCAACTCTAGTGAGGAGCTGGATACTGGTACCAGTATGGCACTGGATACTGGTACTGGATAGGAAGGGAACACCACAAAGACCAGGTACAGGCAAGAAACAGGAGAGCTAGGGGAAGCGGTACTACAAACAGGTACCAGAGGGTAGAGCAAATCTGATTTAAAAGCTTCATATGGTCCAGCCTGCTTACAATATGAAACCATTGTGTGCCGCAGACTTCCCCATACTTATCAGGTACTTCCATATTGGGGTGGAGAAATATGTATAGCAAATTTCCCAAATCGCATGTGCAAGCAGACATCAATGTGCAGTAATGTACGCAGCCGGAGTGCTGAAATTCAGAAGACCCACACAGGGATATATATACATTTATATATATATACAGACCTATAACAAACTCATTTATTTACCTGCTTTATACAGACATTTCCTCCCCCCTCACTTAGTGGTCAGTGTTACAGCCAGCCCTCCAGTTCACTAATCACCCAGTGTTATAGTAAGCCCTCCAGTTCACTAATCACAGAGTGTTACAGTAAGCCCTCCAGTTCACTAATCACCCAGTGTTAGCCAGCCCTCCAGTTCATTGATCACCCAGTGTTACAGCAAGCCCTCCAGTTCACTAATCACCCAGTGTTAGTCAGCCCTCCAGTTCACTAATCACCCAGTGTTACAGTAAGCCCTCCAGTTCACTAATCACCCAATGTTACAGCCAGCCCTCCAGTAGTAATGGCATTTTTAGGGCTGCCTTTATAACAAATGGACTGCAATTAACTGCATTGATCATGATTCAGAATAAATGCAGTTAATTGCAGTCCGCTTGTAATTAGTGACAATGTGTTACTTCATTTTAATTATAATCTATATAGGCCTATAAATCGGGTTGCCCTAAAAAGTGGTCAGGGGCTGCACCTGAGACCAGTGGTGTAACTACTGGGCCCATGACTGTGGGGGTGCCTGGGAAGTAAGATGGCCTGTGATCCCCCGGGTCAGATGGTATGAAAGATATGTGCGATCAGCTGTTTAAAACTTCCATTGGTTCTTTTAAACTGCTGAACTGCACAGTGATAATACAATGATAATAAACAGACAATCCACTCACGTGTTATATATATTTATTGTTTTATAGCAAAATCCTATGGTTCATCCCTCAATAGCAGATTCCTAAGGGAGGGAAATTAACCCTTGCTGTACATGGAGATTGCATACAAGTCTCAACTATTATTAAAGTGCATTGCATACCAAATACTGTAAAGATATAAAAACATATATAGGTTAACAGGAATATATTTCAACCTTATGGAAGATGGAGGCCATTATTATATTACATGTTTTTAAAGGGGAACTGTGGTCTCCATACTAGTGGCCTTTATTCAAAGACCATTTTTTCTTGTTATTACTCTGAGCTGTGACATCACCATTGCTCTGTCCCCCAAGTCTCAGGTTGTCTCAACACACTAACAGGGAGATATAATAAAAATTCTTATCGTTAAAAATGGTGCTAATTTTATCCCAACCAATCAGATCTTCTTTAACATTTGAAAGCTAACATCTGACTGGTTGGGGCAAAATTAGCACCATTTTTAATGATAAGAACTTTTATTGAATCTCCCTGTTACTTCTACACAAAACAGAGAGCTATTCCCATCTGTGTAGCTGTCTATATACAAAACACATGGGAAAGTTACAAGTAATCCATAAAATAGAAACACTCTTAAGAGAAAGTGGTCCGGGTGCAGAAAAAGCCCTGAATCCTTCACTGAATCCTTATGGGTACACTTCCACAAATGCTTATTATTATATAGTATATGGAAAGGTGCATATTACAACAGTCACCTACTGTCCACTTACCGCCATAGCTGAGTGCAGGAGACCCAGGCCCATCGTATGAACCTTCATCAACAATCCACAAACCAGACGCGTGCATCAAAGCGAAACAAAGTACAGACAAACCTTGATCAATTAAACGGCAACTTCTTTACTGGTAACAGCCAGACCCATTTCAGACTCCATAATCATAGGCTAGCCTATGCCTACCATTATGGACGTTTGAAGTCCTAAACACGTCAGGCTGTTACTAATAAAGATGTTGCCACTTATCACTGGAGTCAGTAGCGTTTGTACCTCTGCTTTATCTGAAGGTAAAAACAACACAATGGTGTTTAAATAGTGTTCATTGGAGGGGATTCAAGTCCTCTGCTTAACCCTACACACTGGGACCTCATATAGACTCTCCTCCCTCTGCCCCATGGAGGAAGCAGCTTAGACATCTGGAAAATGTTGTGACGTAGATGGGGATGTGTGGGAAGGAATAAGCAGGACATCCCTTTCACTCTTTACTGATGTTCTGTAAGTGCTGTTCCCACTGGGCTCTGTGGTGTAGACTTAAGTGTTTCCGTAGAGCAGTCGTGCCAAATCGTGTGTTGATCTTACCGCGTCTTACATGACGCAGACAAATGTTGCAAATCACAATACACTTATCAGCCCCAGACATTAAAAATGCCCAAACTGCTGAAATCAATAAAAACAACAATAATCACCAGGGAAAACGTTAATTAGACATAATTAGTGACGTAATTAGTAAGATACGGGTGAACCATAATCAGTAATCAATAAAAACACAATAATCACCAGGGAAACGTTAATTAGACATAATTAGTGAGGTAATTAGTAAGATACGGGGTGAACCATAATCAGTAATCAATAAAAACACAATAATCACCAGGGAAACGTTAATTAGACATAATTAGTGACGGTAATTAGTAAGATACGGGGTGAACCATAATCAGTAATCAATAAAAACACAATAATCACCAGGGAAACGTTTATAGACATAATTAGTGACGGTAATTAGTAAGATACGGGTGAACCTAAATCAGTAATCAATAAAAACACAATAATCACCAGGGAAAGTTATTAGACATAATTAGTGACGGTATTAGTAGTAAGATACGGGGTGAACCATAATCAGTAAATCAATAAAAACACAATAATCACCAGGGAAAGTTATTAGACATAATTAGTGACGGTAATTAGTAAGATACGGGGTGAACCATATTCAGTAATCAATAAAAACACAATAATCACCAGGGAAACGTTAATTAGACATAATTAGTGGACGGTAATTAGTAAGATACGGGGTGAACCATAATCAGTAATCAATAAAAACACAATATCACCAGGGAAACGTTAATTAGACATATTAGTGACGGTAATAGTAAGATACGGGGTGAACCATAATCAGTAATCAATAAAAACACAATAATCACCAGGAAAACGTAATTAGACTAATTAGTGCGGTAATTAGTAAGATACGGGTGAACCATAATCAGTAATCAATAAAAACACAATATCACCAGGGAAACGTTAATTAGACTAATTAGTGACGGTAATTAGTAAGATACGGGTTGAACCATAATCAGTAACAATAAAAACAACAATAATCACCAGGGAAACGTTAATTAACATAATTAGTGACGGTAATTAGTAAGATACGGGTGAACCATAATCAGTAATCAATAAAAACACAATAATCACCAGGGAAACGGTAATTAGAAATAATTAGTGACGGTAATTAGTAAGATACGGGGTGAACCATAATCAGTAATCAATAAAAACACAATAATCACCAGGGAAACGTAATTAGACATAATTAGTGACGGTAATTAGTAAGATACGGGTGAACCATAATCAGTAATCAATAAAAACACAATAATCACCAGGGAAACGGTAATTAGACATAATTAGTGACGGTAATTAGTAAGATACGGGGTGAACCATAATCAGTAATCAATAAAAACACAATAATCACCAGGAAACGTTAATTAGACATAATTAGTGACGGTAATTAGTAAGATACGGGGTGAACCATAATCAGTAATCAATAAAACACAATACACCAGGGAAACGTTAATTAGACATAATTAGTGACGTTAATTAGTAAGATACGGGGTGAACATAATCAGTAATCAATAAAAACACAATAATCCCCAGGGAAACGTTAATTAGACATAATAGTGACGGTAATTAGTAAGATACGGGGTGAACCATAATCAGTAATCAATAAAAACACAATAATCACCAGGGAAAACGTTAATTAAGACATAATTATTGACGGTAATTAGTAAGATACGGGGTGAACATAATCAGTAATCAATAAAAACACAATAATCACCAGGAAACGTAATTAGACATAATTAGTGACGGTAATTAGTAAGATACGGGGTGAACCATAATCAGTAATCAATAAAAAACCAATAATCACCAGGGAAACGTTATTAGACATAATTAGTGACGGTAATTAGTAAGATACGGGGTGAACCATAATCAGTAATCATAAAACACATAAATCACAGGGAAACGTTAATTAGACATAATTAGTGACGGTAATTAGTAAGATACGGGGTGAACATATCAGATATACATAATCATATAAAAACACAATAATCACCAGGGAAACGTTATTAGACATAATTAGTGACGGTAATTAGTAAGATAACGGGGTGAACCATAATCAGTAATCAATAAAAACACAATAATCACCAGGGAAACGGTAATTAGACTAATTAGTGACGGTAATTAGTAAGATACGGGTGAACCATAATCAGTAATCAATAAAAACACAATAATCACCAGGGAAACTTGTAATTAGAACTATTAGTGACGGTAATTAGTAAGAACGGGTGAACCATAATCAGTTAATCAATAAAAACACAATAATCACCAGGGAAACGTAATTAGACATAATTAGTGACGGTAATAGTAGATACGGGGTGAACCATAATCAGTAATCAATAAAAACACAATAATCACCAGGGAAACGTTAATTAGACATAATTAGTGACGGTAATGATTAGATACGGGGTGAACATAATCAGTAATCAATAAAAACACAATAATCACCAGGGAACGTTAATTAGACTAATTAGTGACGGTAATTAGTGAGTACGGGTGAACCATAATCAGTATCAATAAAAACACAATAATCACCAGGGAAACGGTTAATTAGACATAATTAGTGATGGTAATTAGTAAGATACGGGTGAACCATAATCAGTACATATAAAAACACAATAATCACCAGGGAAACGTTAATTAGACATAATTAGTGACGGTAATTAGTAAGATACGGGGTGAACCATAATCAGTAATCAATAAAAACACAATAATCACCAGGGAAACGGTAATTAGACATAATTAGTGACGGTAATTGTAAGATACGGGGTGAACCATAATCAGTAATCAATAAAAAACACAATACATATCCTCAGGGAAACGTTATCTGTGGTGTAGACTTAAGTGTTTCCGTAGAGCAGTCGTGCCAAATCTTGTGTTGATCTTACCGCGTCTTACATGACGCAGACAAATGTTGCAAATGTGTTGATCTTACCGCGTCTTACATGACGCAGACAAATGTTGCAAATCACAATACACTTATCAGCCCCAGAGACATTAAAGAATGCCCAAACTGCTGAGCATCCGGAATTTCAAATTTATTCAAATGTTTGTGTCGTGGTTCGAGATTATCGTATTTACGAGCCGTTCGCTAACCCTCGAAGGTATTGTTTGATTTTGGTAACCTCTAATTTTAGGTTCTATTTTCACTAACCCTCAAAAGTATTGTTCGAATTGCCCGTAACCCTCTAATGTAGCTTGTGCAAAACCGGACATTTTCCGCTCATGTTTAAGTAGTGTTTAACAAGTTTTGGTGATAGTGACATGTTCGCCAGACCATTTCCCAGGTGCCACAGCCATTTACAGTAAGTGACCATTGTTGTTTATCTGTAAATCATCCGGACTTTTCGAACTATCACTCCCATTGACTTTAATGGGTCCGAATTCCAACTTTACTGAAGTTCAAAAACGGACCAAGTTTTAAGTTCGCCCAACTCTGTGAGGAGCTGGATACTGGTACCAGTATGGCACTGGATACTGGTACTGGATAGGAAGGGAACACCACAAAGACCAGGTACAGAAGAAAACAGGAGAGCTAGGGACAGCGGGAAGCGGTACTACAAACAGGTACCAGGGGTAGAGCAAATCTGAGTTTAAAAGCTTCATATGGTCCAGCCTGCTTACAATGAAACCATTGTGGCCGCAGACTTCCCCATACTTATCAGGTACTCCATATTGGGGTGGAGAAATATGTATAGCAAATTTCCCAAATCGCATGTGCAAGCAGACATCAATGTGCAGTAATGTACGCAGCCGGAGTGCTGAAATTCAGAAGACCACACAGGATTATATACATTTATATATATATACAGACCTATAACAAACTCATTATTTACCTGCTTTATACAGAAATTTCCTCCCCCCTCACTTAGTGGTCAGTGTTTCAGCAGCCCTCCAGTTCACTAATCACCCAGTGTATAGTAAGCCCTCCAGTTCACTAATCACAGAGTGTTACAGTAAGCCCTCCAGTTCACAATCACCCAGTGTTAGCCAGCCCTCCAGTTCATTGATCACCAGTGTTACAGCAAGCCTCCAGTTCACTAATCACCCAGTGTTAGTAGCCCTCCCAGTTCACTAATCACCCATTGTTACAGTAAGCCCTCCGTTCACTATCACCCAATGTTACAGCCAGCCCTCCAGTCAGTAGTAATGGCATTTTTAGGCTGCCTTATAACAAATGGACTGCAATTAACTGCATTGATCATGATTCAGAATAAATGCAGTTAATTGCAGTCCGCTTGTAATTAGTGACAATGTGTTACTTCATTTTAATTATAATCTATATAGGCCTATAAATCGGGTTGCCCTAAAAAGTGGTCAGGGGCTGCACCTGAGACCAGTGGTGTAACTAGGGCCCATGACTTGGGGGGTGCCTGTGGAAGTAAGATGGCCTGTGATCCCCCGGGTCAGATGGTATGAAAGATATGTGCGATCAGCTGTTAAAACTTCCATTGGTTCTTTTAAACTGCTGAACTGCACAGTGATAATACAATGATAATAAACAGAATCCACTCCGTGTTATATATATTTATTGTTTTATAGCAAAATCCTATGGTTCATCCCTCAATAGCAGATTCCTAAGGGAGGGAAATTAACCCTTGCTGTAATGGAGATTGCATACAAGTCTCAACTATTATTAAAGTGCATTGCATACCAAATACTGTAAGATATAAAAACATATAAGGTTAACAGGAATAATTTCAACCTTATGGAAGATGGAGGCCATTATGATATTACATGTTTTAAAGGGGAACTGTGGTCTCCATACAGTGCCTTTATTCAAAGACCATTTTTTCTTGTTATTACTCTGAGCTGTGACATCACCATTGCTCTGCCCCCCAAGTCTCAGGTTGTCTCAACACACTAACAGGGAGATATAATAAAATTCTTATCGTTAAAAATGGTGCTAATTTTATCCCAACCAATCAGATCTTCTTTAACATTTGAAAGCTAACATCTAATGGTTGGGGCAAAATTAGCACCATTTTTAATGATAAGAAAACTTTTATTGATCTCCCCTGTTACTTCTACACAACAGAGAGCTATCCCATCTGTGTGCTGTCTATATACAAAACACAGGGAAAGTTACAAGTAATCCATAAAATAGAAACACTCTAAGAGAAAGTGGTCCGGGTGCAGAAAAGCCCTGAATCCTTCACTGAATCCTTATGGGTACACTTCCACAAATGCTATTATTATATAGTATATAAGGTGGTGCATATTACAACAGTCACCTACGTCCACTTACCGCCATAGCTGAGTGCAGGAGACCCAGGCCCATCGTATGAACCTTCATCAACAATCCACAAACCAGACGCGTGCATCAAAGCGAAACAAAGTACAGACAAACCTTGATCAATTAAACGGCAACTTCTTTACTGGTAACAGCCAGACCCATTTCAGACTCCATAATCATAGGCTAGCCTATGCCTACCATTATGGACGTTTGAAGTCCTAAACACGTCGGCTGTTACTAATAAGATGTTGCCACTTATCACTGGAGTCAGTAGCGTTTGTACCTCTGCTTTATCTGAAGGTAAAAACAACACAATGGTGTTTAAATAGTGTTCATTGGAGGGGATTCAAGTCCTCTGCTTAACCCTACACACTGGGACCTCATATAGACTCTCCTCCCTCTGTCCCATGGAGGAAGCAGCTTAGACATCTGGAAAATGTTGTGACGTAGATGGGGATGTGTGGGAAGGAATAAGCAGGACATCCCTTTCACTCTTTACTGATGTTCTGTAAGTGCTGTTCCCACTGGGCTCTGTGGTGTAGACTTAAGTGTTTCCGTAGAGCAGTCGTGCCAAATCTTGTGTTGATCTTACCGCGTCTTACATGACGCAGACAAATGTGTGCAAATCACAATACACTGATTCAAGCCCCAGAGACATTAAAGAATGCCCAAACTGCTGAGCCACCAGGCCTACGAGCTTTTCTGACCTGCGGCCATGGATTATGGCCTCCACTGCCCCTCCCTCTGTGATGTCCCTCATCCTCCAAACTTTCCTTATCCCCCACTGGTGTAACCCAGTCATAGGCTGTCCCCTTAGCCCTTGTGTGAATCCTTAGATGTTCATTAAGGTGTGTGCGATATTTAAAACAGTTCCCACATTCAGAACAAAATAATGTTTTTTTTACCTTACGGATTCTACTAGAATTAAGATTAGGAGCAAAATCTTTCATACATTCTGGGCAATAAAATGGCTTTCCTGCTACATATTCAATGTGTGAAAGATATTTCCCACAGTTACAACAAGTAAACATTTCTGCTGACAAGCTGTTATTTACCCACAGTTACAACAAGTAAACATTTCTGCTGACAAGCTGTTATTTAGGTTACGTCCAACGATAGATGTATCTGTTCCCTGTATCTGTTCTGTAAGTGTATTAATGCTGCAATCTATCGTTGGACGTAAACCTAAATAACAGCTTGTCAGCAGAAATGTTTACTTGTTGTAACTGTGGAAAATATCTTTCACACATTGATATGTAGCAGGAAACCATTTTATTGCCCAGAATGTATGAAAGATTTTCCTCCTAATCTTATTCTAGTAGAATCCGTAGGTAAAAAAAACATTATTTTGTTCTGAATGTGGAACTGTTTTAAATATCGCACACACCTTAATGAACATCTAAGGATTCACACAAGGGCTAAGGGGACAGCCTATGACTGGGTTACACCAGTGGGGGATAAGGAAGTTTTGGAGGATGAGGACATCACAGAGGATGGGCAGTGGAGGCCATAATCCATGGCCGCGGTCGAAAAGCTCGTAGGCCTGGTGGCTCAGCAGTTGGGGCATTCTTTAATGTCTCTGGGGCTGATAAGTGTATTGTGATTTGCACCTTTGTCTGCGTCATGTAAGACGCGGGTAAGATTCAACACACTTTGGCACGACTGCTCTACGGAACACTTAAGTCTACCACCACAGAGCCCAGTGGGAACCAGCACTTACAGAACATCAGTAAAGAGTGTAAGGGATGTCCTGCTTATTCCTTCCACACATCCCTCCTACGTCACACAACATTTTCCAGATGTCTAAGCTGCTTCCTCCATGGGGCAGAGGAGGAGAGTCTAAATTGAGTCCCATGTGTAGGGTTAGCAGAGGACTTGAATCCCTCCAATGAACACTATTTAAACCCATTGTGTTGTTTTTTACCTTCAGATAAAGCAGAGGTACAAACGCTACTGACTCCAGTGATAAGGGCACATCTTTATTAGTAACAGCCGACGTGTTTAGGACTTCAAACGTCCATATGTGTAGGCGAGGCTAGCCTATGATTATGGAGTCTGAAATGGGTCTGGCTGTTACCAGTAAAGAAGTTGCCGTTTAATTGATCAAGGTTTGTCTGTACTTTGTTTCGCTTTGATGCACGCGTCTGGTTTTTTGGATTGTTGATGAAGGTTCATACGATGGGCCTGGGTCTCCGCACTCAGCTTATGGCGGTAAGGTGGACGTAGGAGTGACTGTTGTAATATGCACCTTTCCTATACTATATATAATAAGCATTTGTGAATGTACCCAGTAAGGATTCAGTGAAGGATTCAGGGCTTTTTTTCTCACCCCCCACTTTCTCTTAAGAGTGTTTCTATTTTATGGATTACTTGTAACTTTTCCCATGTGTTTTTGTATATAGACAGCACACAGATGGAATAGCTCTCTGTTTTGTGTAGAAGTAACAGGGGAATTCAATAAAGTTCTTATCATTAAAAATGGTGCTAATTTTGCCCCAACCTCAGATGTTAGCTTTCAAATTTAAAGAAGATCTGATTGGGTTGGATAAAGTATGCACCATTTTTAACATAGAATTTTATTATATCTCCCTGTTAGTGTGTTGAGACAACCTGAGACTTGGGGGACAGAGCAATGGTGATGTCACAGCTCAGAGTATAACAAGAAAAAATGGTCTTTGAATAAAGGCCACTGTATGGAGACCACAGTTCCCCTTTAAAACATGTAATATAATAATGGCCTCCATCTTCCATAAGGTTGAAATATTCCTGTTAACCTATATGTTTTTTATCTTACAGTTTTGGTATGCAATGCACTTTAATAGTTGAGACTTGTATGCAATCTCCATTACACAAGGGTTAATTTCCCTCCCTTAGGAATCTGCTATTGAGGGATGACCATAGGATTTTGCTATAAAACAATATATATATATAACACGTGAGTGGATTGCTGTTATTATCTTGTATTATCGCACTGTGCAGTTCAGCAGTTTAAAAGAACCAATGGAAGTTTTAAACAGCTGATCGCACATATCTTCATACCATCTGACCCGGGGATCACAGCCATCTTACTTCCCCACCCCCACAGTCATGGGCCCAGTAGTTACACAACACCTGGTCTCAGTTGCAGCCCCTGACCACTTTTTAGGCACCCGATTTATAGGCTATATAGATTATCATTAAAAGAAGTAACACATTGTCACTAATTACAAGCGGACTGCAATTACTGCATTTATTCTGAATCATGATCAATGCAGTAATTGCAGTCCATTTGTTATAGGCAGCCCTAAAAATGCCATTACTCACTGGAGGGCTGGTGTAACATTGGGTGATTAGTGAACTGGAGGGCTTACTGTAACAATGGGTGATTAGTGAACTGGGGGCTGACTAACACTGGGTGGATTAGTGAACTGGAGGGCTTGCGTAACAACTGGTGATCAATGAACTGGAGGCTGGCTAACACTGGGTGATAGTGAACTGGAGGCTTACTGTAACACTCTGTGATTGTGAACTGGAGGGCTTTACTATAACACTGGGTGATTAGTGAACTGGAGGGTGGCTGAACACTGACCACTAAGTGAGGGGGGAGGAAATGTCTGTATAAAGGCAGTAAATAATGAGTTTGTTATAGGTCTGTATATATATATAAATGTATATATATCCTGTGTGGGTCTTCTGAATTTCAGCACTCCGGCTGCGTACATTCTGCACATTGATGTCTGCTTGCACATGCGATTTGGGAAATTTGCTATACATATTTCTCCACCCCAATATGGAAGGTACCTGATAATTGATGGGAAGTCTGCGGCCACAATGGTTTTCATTTGTAGCAGGCTGGACCATATGAAGCTTTTAAACTATTTGCTCTACCCCTCTGGTCTGTTGTAGTACCGCCCCGCTGTTCCCCTAGCTCCCCTGTTCTTGCCTGTACCTGGTCTTTGTGGTGTTCCCTTCCTATCCAGTACCAGTATCCATGCCATACTGGTACCAGTATCCAGCTCCTCACTAGAGTTGGGCGAACTTAAAAACTTCGGTCCGTTTTTGAACTTCAGTAAAGTTGAATTCGGACCCATAAAGTCAATGGGGAGTGATAGTTCGAAAGAGTCCGGATGATTTACAGATAAACGAACAATGGTCACTTACTGTAAATGGCTGTGGCACTGGGAATGGTCTGCAACATGTCACTATCACACAAAACTGTGTTAAACACTACTACAATGAGCGGAAAATTGTCCGGTTTTGCACAAGCTACATGAGGGTTACGGGCAATTCGAACAATACTTTTGAGGGTTAGTGAAAATAGAACCTAAAATTAGAGGGTACAAAATCAAACATACCACTCGAGGGTTTAGCGAACGGCTCGTAAATACGATAATTCTCGAAACCACGACGACAAACATTTGATAAATATTGAAAGTCCGGAAAGTTCGAAAGTCCGAGAAATCCGGCCTGGGATAGTTTTGAGAAGTCGGAGTCCGTGTTTGGACTTGTTAAGTTCAACTCGAACTCGGGTTTGAGTTCTAGTCCATCTCACCAGTACCAGTATCCATCTCTTCAGCAGTACCAGAATTCAGCTCCATACGCGGTACAGTATCTAAACTAAGGGACTAAAGCTAGGTACACACACTGGGCGAGAAAAGCCCCAATACGGTTGGATCAAACGGTATCGGGGCTTTACCGGCAGTAGTGTCTTTCCTGAACACTAGCATTCGGTCGGGCTCACGTAAAATCAGTAAAAAAAAAAATCAGTAAGTCAATAAAAAACAATCAATCCAACCGGGTAGGAACGGTAATTAAGACATATTAGTGACAGTAATTAGTAAGTACGGGGTGAACCATAATCATATCAATAAAAACACAATAATCACAGGAAACGTTTAATAGACAATAATTAGTGAAGGTTACTTAGTAAATACGGTGTGAACCATAATCAAGAATCAATTATAAAAACTACAATAATCCAGCTGGAAACGTTACATTAGACCTAATAGTCACGGTAATTTTAGGAAGATACGGGTGGAACCATATCAGTAATCAATAAAAACCACAATAACTCACCAGGAAACGTTAATTAGACTAACTTAGTGACGTATATTTAGTAAGATACGGGGGTGAAAACCATAATCAGTAATCAATTAAAAAACAACACATAATCACCAGGGAAAGTTCATTAGACATAATTAGGACGGTAATTAGTAGAATAACGGGGTGAACCATGATCGTATTCAATTTAAAACACAATAATCACCAGTGAAACGTTAATTAGAAATAATAGTTGACGTAATTAGTAAGATAGGGTGAACCAAATCAGTACTAGCAATAAAACAACAATAATCACCAGGAAACTAGTTCCAGACAACACTTAGTGACGTGGTAATTAGTAAGATAACGGGTGAACTATAATCATAATCAATAAAAACACAATATCACCGGTGAAACGTTATTAGACCAAATTAAGTGACGGGTAAGTAGTAAGATAAACAGAGGGTGAACAATAATCAAGATGTAATCAATAAAAACACCACATATCACCAGGGAAACGTTAATTAGACAATTAGGTGGACGGTGATTAGTAAGACGGTGTGCCTCATAATCAGTAATACAATAAAAACAACAATATCACCAGGGGAACGTAATAGACATAATGTAGTGACGGTAATATATAAGATACGGGTGAACTAATCAGTAACAATAAAAAACACAATATCCCGGAACGGTAATGTAGACCTAATAGCCTAGGCGTGAGGTAATTAGAAGATAACGGGGTGAACCAACTAATCAGTAATCATAAAACACAATAATCAACCAGGCGAAACGTGTAGATTAGACAGAAGTAGTGACGGAATTAGTAAGATACTGGGTGAAACCATAATCAGTATACTCAATTAAAAACACAATAATCCCAGGGAAACGTTAATGTAGACATACATTAGTGATGTAATAGTAAAGAAACTACGTGGGTGAACCGTCATAACACTAATAATAAAAACACACAATAATCACCAGGAAACGTGTAATTAGACATAATTAGTGCGTAGTGTAGGTAAGTAAGCATACGGGGTGAACCAAATCAGTAATCAATAAAAACACAATAATCACCACAGGGAAACTTAAGTAACTAATTATGACGTAATAATAGTAATAGATACGGGGTGAACATAATCAGTAAAATAAAACAATAACACAGTGAACATCAATAAGACGTATTCGGACTAATAGTATACGAGGGTAACCAATCGGAATCAATACATAATACAGGAGACTAATTATTAGATAATTAGTGCCGAATTAGTAAACGGGGTGAAAACCAATAATCATAATCAATAAAAAACACATAATCACCAGGAAAAACGTTATTAGACGAATTAGTGACGTAGAATTAGTAAGATACGGGGTGAACATAGATCAGTATCAATAAAAAACACAATAATCACCAGGGAAACAGTTAATTAGAATAATATTGTATGGATGGTAATTAGTAAGATAACGGGGTGACTATAATCGTCATACAAACAAAAAGCACAATAATACACCAGGGAACGTATTTAGTACTAATTATTGACGGTAAGTAGTAAGATACGGGTGAACCATAATCAGTAATCAATAAAACACAATAATAACCAGGGAAACGGGAATTAAGTAGACTAATTCGTGCAGGGGTAATTAGTAAGATAATATACGGGGTGAACTATAATCAGTAATCAATTACAAAACAATTTATCACCAGGAAACGGTTATTAGAACGAATTAGTGACGTAATTAGTACGAGTATAAGGGGAACCATACTCAGTAATCAATTAAAAACACAATAATCACCAGGGAAACGGTTAATTTAGACGATTTAGTGACGGGTTAATTAGTATAAGAGTACTGGTGAACATAATCAGTAATCAGACAAACAACAATAATCACCAGGAAACGTTAAGTGACATAATTAGTGACGGTAATTAGTAAGATCGGGGTGAACCAAATCAGTATCATAAAACACAATAATCACCAGGGAAACGTTAATTAGAACTATTAGTGACGGTAATTATAAGATAACGGGGTGAACCATAATTCAGTAATCAATAAAACCACAATAATCACCAGGGAAACTTAGATTAGACATAATTAGTGACGGTTAATTCGTAAGATACGGGTGTGTTAACCATAATCAGTATCAATAAACACAAATATCAACCAGGTAAACGTTAATTAGACCATAATTAGTGTACGTAATTAGTACAGATACGGAAGGGCGTTGAACCAAATCAGTAATGCAATAAAAAACAACAATAATCACCAGGAAACGTTAATTAGACATAATTAGTGAGTGGTTTAAGATAGTAAGATATACGGGGGGGGAAACCAAATCAGTAAATCATAAAACACAATAATCACCAGGGAAACGTTACCTAGACCTAATTAGTGACGGTAATTAGTAAGATCGAAGCTGGTGAACATTAACAGTAATACAATAAAAACACATAATCACCAGGGGAACGTTGTAATTAGACATAATATGTGACGGTAATTAGTAAGATGGGCGTGAACCTAAATCAGTAATCAATAAAAACACACAGATTTCCACCAGGGGGAAACGGTAATTAGACATAATTAGTGACGGTGGAATTAGTAAGATACGGGGTGATAACCATAATCATATCAATATAAAAAACAATAATCACCAGGGAAACGGTAATTAGACATAATTAGTGACCGGTAGAATATAAATACGGGGTAATATAATCAGTAATCAATAAAAACACAATAATCGACCAGGGCACACGGTATAAGTTATACTAATTAGTGACGGTAATTAAGTAAGATACGGGGTAGAACCATAATCGGTAATCAATAAAAACACAATAATCACCAGGGAAACGTAATTAGACATAATTAGTGACGGTACTTAGAGAAGATACGGGGTGAACTATAATCAGTAATCAATAAAAACACAATAATCACCAGGGAAACGTAAATTAGACATAATTAGTGACGGTAATTAGTAAGATACGGGGTGAACTTAATCAGTATCATAAAAACACAATAATCACCAGGGAAACGTTAATTAGACATAATTTAGTGACGTATTAGTAAGATACAGGGTGAACCATAATCAGTAATCAATAAAAACACAATAATCACCAGGGAAACGGTAATTAGACATAATTAGTGACGGTAATTAGTAAGATACAGGGTGAACCATAATCAGTAATCAATAAAAACACAATAATCACCAGGGAAAACGTTAATTAGACATAATTAGTGACGGTAATTAGTAAGATACGGGTGAACATAATCAGTAATCAATAAAAACCAATAATCACCAGGGAAACGGTTAATTAAGACTAATTAGTGACGGTAATTAGTAAGATACGGGTGAACCATAATCAGTAATCAATAAAAACACAATAACTCCCAGGGGAAACGGTAATTAGACATAATTAGTGACGGTAATTAGTAAGATACGGGGTGAACCATAATCAGTAATCAATAAAAACACAATAATCACCAGGGAAACGGTAATTAGACATAATTATGACTGGTAATTCGTAGATACGGGGTGAACCCATAATCAGTAATCAATACAAAACACAATAATCACCAGGAAACGTAATTAGACATAATTAGTGACGGTAATTAGTAAGATAACGGGGAGAACCTAATCAGTAATCAATAAAAACACAATAATCACCAGGGAAACGTTAATTAGACTAATTAGTGACGGTAATAGTAAGAATAACGGGGTGACACAAATCATAATCAATAAAAACACAATAATCACCAGGGAAACGTAATTAGACATAATAGTGACGGTAATTAGTAAGATACAGGGTGAACCATAATCAGTAATCAATAAAAACACAATAATCACCAGGGAAATGGTAATTAGACATAATTAGTGACTGTAATTAGTAGATACGGGTGAACCATAATCAGTAAATCAATAAAAACACAATAATCACCAGGGAAAATGGTAATTAGACATAATTAGTGACTGGATTAGTAAGATACGGGTGAACATAATCAGTAATCAATAAAAAACACAATAATCACCAGGGAAACGGTAATTAGACATAATTAGTGAAGGTAATTAGTAAGATACGGGGTAACCATAATCAGTAATCATAACAAACACAATAATCACCAGGGAAACGTTATTAGCCATAATTAGTGACGGTAAATAGTCAAGATACGGGTGTGAACCATAATCAGTACTCAATAAAAACACAATAATCACCAGGGAAACGTTAATTAGACATAATAGTGAATGGTAATGTAGTAAGATAAACGGGGGTGAACCTATAATCAGTAATCATACTAAAAACACATATAACACCAGGGAAACCGGTTAAGCGTAATTAGAAATAATTAGTGACGGGAAATTAGTAGATAGCTGGGTGAACCATATCAGTCCTGTATCTGTTCTGTAAGTGTATTAATGCTGCAATCTGATTGGTTTTCAACTTCACACAAATCTGACTCCTCTTTAATCCCATTGGATATATAATTATCTGACAAGCTCTTATTTAGGTTACATCCCATTATAGTAGTAGATGTATCTGTTCCCTGTATCTGTTCTGTGAGTGTATTAATGCTGCAATCTGATTGGTTTCCTCCTTCCCATGATTCCGACTCCTCTTTAATCCCATTGGATATATAATTATCTGATGTTACAGTCACCACCCAGACAGACAGATCATACACTGTTACTAAGGCCTGGTACCCACAATGTTACAGTCACCACCCAGACAGACAGATCATACACTGTTACTAAGGACCAAATTCTTTTTTTGTGAAGTGTGAACAGGATGAACTTTACTAGATAACCTGTATGGATAATAACGTCTGTATTTATAACTTTCACATATTGAGTGATGCAGCGCAGTTTATTTCCCCTTTAATGGGAAGTTGCGGTGTGGTGATGGGTGCCCCAGCACAGCAGTGTCTACAGTTTATATTGTCACTTTATTACTTTGTGGGACAGTCTGGGCAGGAAGGCTCAGGGATCGAACTGCGTTTAACCAGGGTCAATCCTTTCATGTTTGAAGGGCATGTCCACCCCCAAAACTAACATTTATCCCCATACTGGCCCCACTGTGTAGTGTAATGAAATCCTTACCTCACATCTCTGCTCCTTATGGTTCCCCTGCAGTGTCTGTTCAAAATGCAGGAAAGTGAAGAGTAGGAGGTGTCTGTGTCCGGTCCCTGCTATTTCTCTGACCTCAACAAGGACTGTGACATGCGCAGGGGAGCCCTCCCCCCCCCCCCACTCTGGAATATTTCTTAAATCGCTACTTACAGACCCTCCTCTCCCACGGCGTATTGAATGATGTCAACTGCGTCTGTGATTGGCCGCATCTTAGCCAATCACAGACGTAGCTGCCGGTCTGGCACCTGCTTGCAACTTCCGCAAGCAGTAAGCCGGATCAGAGACGATGCGGGAGTGAAGTTTCAATCTGAGCATTTGAGCAATCTGAGCACCGGGTAATGAACTGGAGGGATGACTAACACCGGGTAATGAACTGGAGGGATGACTAACACCGGGTAATGAACTGGAGGGATGACTAACACCGGGTAATGAACTGTAGATACTGGAACTGGTAAGGATCTAGATAACGGAGCTGGCATGGAGTTAGATATTGGAACTGGCATGGATACTAGAACTGGCTACTGAAATATTGATGAAACATTTGGAATTCCGTTGTTGGTTAATGTCAGATCTCGTGGTGTTTAATAGGCCGTGTTATTGGTCATGCCAAAATATTATCTGCACCACAATTTTTTTCAACCAGTAATGTGTCGGTTGTGAAGATAGGTTCAGTGTTGGCCTGTGTGTAGAGGTTGTACTGATAATGGGAAAAACCTGGCTAAGATCTGATTGATTGGGGAAAAATTAGCACCATTTTAAACAATAAGAACATTTATTGAATAACCCTTTAAGCATTTAGCATCATTACCTCTCAAAACGCCACTTACCTTCCCCAATGCTCCCAAACTGAGTTCTAACAACTTACAAACAGCCAAACCCTCATTGGAAGTCCCGCCTTCTCTGCTCATGTTGCAAGCTACTCGTTCGGTAATGGCTTTCAGCTATTGGCCGTGGCTTCACCATTGTGGCAATGACCGACAGTTATTACCAGGAAGAAGAGAAAGCTGCAAGGCATAAGCTGTTTGTTGTTCTAGCTCAGGGTGGGTGTGTTGGGGGAAGGTGAGATTAAAACACAAGGGAGGTTTTAATGCTAAAAACATTTAGGGTTTTTTTTTGCTGGAGTTTCCCCTTTAATAAATCTTATGATATGAATATTTTAGGTGTGTACAGGCTTCATCGGTTACAAATTCTACCAGATTGTTTTAAATCTGTCACGGGCTCCTAGATTTTGATTTCAATCTGCCCATATATCCTAATAATTGCATTCCTGTGCATATATTTAAACATGGTTAAGAGCCGTAGTGGGAGGGTAATGAAGTGAACCTGATCTTAGCACAGCTCTGTGTAATGTATTTCTCAGTATCACAACTTTAATAGTTACACTTATAGAATAACATAGAACAGAGCTGCAGGGGGAGGATAATGAAGTGAACCTGATCTTAGCACAGCCCTGTGTAATGTATTTCTCAGTATTACAACTTTAATAGTTACACTTATAGAATAACAGAACAGAGCTGCAGGGGGAGGATAATGAAGTGAACCCAATCTTAGCA
>JAACNH010000011.1:1908475-1920895 GCA_019447015.1 Hymenochirus boettgeri | reverse complement strand
GGGAGGATAATGAAGTGAACCTGATCTTAGCACAGCTCTGTACAATGTATATTTCAACACTGCACCTCTTTAAAGATAAACGTTGAAGGGTCTGATATATTACATTAGGATAATTGAGATAGAGCAGTGGAAGAGGAATTTACCCACTGGATTGCTACACTTCTCAGTTGATGTCTTGTTCACAATTCAACAAATTTCGGTGTTTGGTTTGTAGTGAGAAAAACAGACAATCCATTCACAGGTTTATATATATATATTTATGGTTTTATAGCAACATCCTATGGTTCATCCCTCAATAGCAGATTCCTAGGGAGGGAAATTAACCCTTGCTTACTAAAGTGCATTGCATACCAAATACTGAAAAAGATATAAAAATGTATAAACATTTACATCATATATTACAACAGTATGGAGGATGGGGGCCATTATTATATTGCAAGTTTTTAAAGGGGAACTGTGGTCTCCATATGAGCTTTAAAAAAAAAAAAAGAACAAGCCCCTATCTTTAAAACTACTTCCTGATCATGCTTCTAGCTGCAGTGTATCCAAAGTTACAGCAGTATAATGTTTGTTTGGTTTTTTTTGCTAGTATGTGAGCTGTGATATCACCAGCAACACTGTTCTGCCCCCAAATCTCAGTTTGAAGCATGCCCACTGATGGGACAGAGCCTCATCAGCTACATCAGAAGACCCACACCCGAATTTCAAAATAATTTCTTAAGCTAGCCGCAAGCCTGAAAAGTAAGTCCCCCCCCCCCCCCCAGGCCCATAGGTAGAGGAATTGAGAAGTGTTGCAGACTTGTAACTAGCTTCAGAAAAGATCAATATTTTTTGGGGTAAGTTTTTTACGCAACACAGCATGTGACTGTCACGGATTCAGACTGCAAGGACAGACAAGGAGGAGTAAATTTCAAGCATATAACTTAAGATCCAAAGAAGCTAGAGACATCATCCTAGGCTTTTTTGAAAGGTATGGGATAGCTCTTGAATATGTCATGCGATCACATGGGGAACGTAACGCTTGGAATTATGGGTATTTGCATATACCTGAGGAAGGGAGGAACATTGTATGTCACTATAAAAATCACTAAGTCTGAAGGCAAAGAACAACAGAATGGTTTTTAAATTGTGGAGGTGTTTCAAACCCTCCGCCTAATCTTAAACACTGGGGCCTCATATGGACTCTCCTCCCTCTGCCCCATGGAGGAAACAGCTGAGAAATCTGGAAAATGTTGTGACGTAGATGGGGATGTGTGTGATGAGGAACGAGCAGGACATCCCTTTCCCTGTGCACTGATGTTCTGTAAGTGCTGTTCCCACTGGGCTCTGTGGTGTAGACTTAAGTGTTTCCGTAGAGCAGTCGTGCCAATTTGTGTGCTGATCTTACCGCGTCTTATATGACGCAGACAAATGTTGCAAATCGCAACACACTTACACTTAAACTTATCCTTTCTAGTTCTTATTTACTAGTGTCAAGACAGAATTCTCCCCTCCACCCCCTGCTGGCCATATGTAACACAGTAAAAATTCCTACAGATGTTTCTTCCCCACATGTCACAGGTTAAGACACAATCAGGTCCCATGTACCACAGGATAACACAATCGGGATTCCCCAGTGTACACAGGCTTAATCTATTAGGAGCAAGAGGGGAAAAGTCTACCTGGATTTAGTCCTATAAGTAACCAGATTTCCCAGGTGTGTGTAACGTCTTGACTTCTTTCTGTCCAGGTTAATCACCGATGAGGATGGAGAGAAGCGTGTTTAGCAAAAGCATTCCTAATGTCTGTTCAGAAATGAAGATGAGAGGTTGTAAATCAGCATGGCAGCTTCACATGTACAAATGTCTAATGGGTGGCCCAAGAAAAGGTTCTCGAGTCCGACCTTCTATGTAAGAGAAATGGAGCAGTTTACAGAACAAAACGCCCAAGATGGTCCCTGTGGCCTGGGAACGGAAATCAGTGTGATACTGGACAACAGGGCGGTTTTACCCAAAGCAGCTGTAAATATGGGAACCCAAAAGGAGGATTGTGGTTGTGTCTATGGGGTTAACCCACCTCCCCCCAGGCAATGGGAGATGGAGGGGTGCGTAGACGGTCACCCAAGCTTTCTGGGAGACAAGGAGAAGAGGAAAGGACAGAATGGGCGAGCAACATCTTTCCCAGAACACGATGGATGAGGCAAAACCTGTTACAGGCAACAGCAACCATAAGGGAGCCGGGAACGCAAGAACTGGTAAGTGTACATAATGGGAAAATAACCCTAGACGTAAGCATTAACCTTAAACAGAGTGGAGTAAAGGGAACTGAAACTCCCTTATTGAACACATGTTACAATGCACTTTTTAGGTCCTGTACCATATACACATTCACGTGACTCCGTTCCAGATTTTTTTATTATTCATTGATATCCAGATACACATTAGTACAGACTACTGGCCAACAACTGCTTGTAGGTTAAGACTAATTGTATGACATTGTTTCTGTTATTCATTCTCCGGTTCTTAACAATCACTACTTCTGTCTGTTCCGCCTGTAATCTAGATCTTCCGTTCTATAGGAAAAGGGGCCCCCTTCTTGAGTTAAAGGGATCTATTCTGGGGACAACATTGCCCCATTACTGGAACCTATAAACTTCTCACACTGTCACTGGACCATTCTTTTTAATATGCACCCTCATCTGTTTTATTTATGACCCTCAGAATTGATGGTGGGAAAAGTTCCTCTCAACTGCTTGGGCCTCAGAGTGATTACTGAGTCATGCTTTGACTCTTAAAAAGGTCATGTTAGGATGGAAGAGGTAGACGTTATAGTAGGAGAGGGATATGCTCTTAATCAAACGGGTGCTGGTCAAAGGCATGCGCAACACCACACACCCTAATTTAGGACTTACTACATTAATTTATAGATTTAGAATGGGAAAAGTCATTTTTCAGTATATTGGCCTTTATCAACGAATTTCGTAAAGAATAAAACTAAAATCTCTCTTTTCTTCTCTATTATCAGGTCTGGTTAGGCCAGGTCCCACTACTGCGTGTTTTGAGCACGTATTGCGATATGTTCACATTGGACAAGCAAGCTACAGGTTGTTCCCATATGTGCCTGGCGTCCTGTCCATTATGGTTCGTATGCGTGCCAATAACATGCTATGCCCAGACACGCATCGAAAACGGTATTCCTTGCAAAAATCCAGCATGTCGGCTGCGTGCGTGATAGTGGGACCGGCCTATTCAAACTCGTTCTTACTTCCGTTTTGTTATTCCTCTGCCTTTCCTTCCATTATTATTGACATAAATGTGTACTTAACGAAGGAAAAACTGGATCTTAAGTGAAACCCTGGGGGAGGGATTTGAAGAATCGGTGTACCAGGTGCTCCTCTCTAGTAGTTTCTAATATATGTTAATGAAAAGACAGGTGTACATTGACAGCTTAGAACCTGATGTTCACTGATTTACTGTAAACAATTCACTAATCTAACTAATCGGTTACACTGTTTTTTTTGATTGTAGAGTCCCGTCCACTAAGTCTGTAATTGCAGGCCACACTTTTCTGCTCGCCTATAAAGGGCATGGAGAGTGGAAGTGAGCAGCTTGGGATTTCCATGGACCACATGACAATATCATGGCTTGGCAAGGAAGGACTTGCATTGGTTGACTTCCACAACTGCTGAACAACAGCGACACAGTCATACCTAGACCTCTATAGTCCATGCTGTGGCAATTGACTCAAATGACCAAGGGCCTTCAGCTAACATTAGACCAAAACGACCTAAGGATATTAACAGAAGAGAAACCATATAAAGGCCCCTGGGTGGTCTAATATGATTCCAAGGATAACCTGTCCAGGAGCACAATCTCTAGTCGCCTAGATAGGCACGCAAGAAGAACTCAACAGGGCCGTGGGGGAAGTAATGGAATTCCAATGGTGACTTTTGGTGGTTCATAAAGAAGTCACATCACAGTATTCCGAGTTGTTACAGAGAGGCGGGACATTGTCAGACGCAGGACGTAGACACATTTAATGCCAATTAAAGCTTTCCTGCTTCAGTGGAGGAGGTCCCTTGGAGGAATCGGATGAATGAAAATGTGTTGTGAGAAACTGGGCGCCCTTTGGATACTAGCTCCAATTATTTCACACTTTTCAAACTGGACATAATAGTGCAAAGGACACCAGTGCTGGGCCTGGTATTCATTCCAAGGAAAGTTACAGCACATCATCGATGCATAGGGAACCCTTTATCTTGTGTATGTGTTGATCATAAAGGTTGTACATCTAACTTGTTAATAGGTCCGATGGTGTGCGACAGGAAATTGGTTCAAACTATAGGAGAAAGATCTATTCTGAATGCTAATTACGTTATTGTGCTGTTTATTGATTAAACATGGGCAATAAGGGTTTCTATTCTAGTAAACCCACCAGTAGCCAATCAAAGAGTCTTCTAACTACACAAGCAGTAAAAAGCTTGAACAGCGATTGGTTGTGATTGGGTTATGTCATCATTGTCTGTTCACCAGGAATGGCCATCATTAGGGTGGAGGTATTGAATATTATTGTCTAGGAACACCCCACCATAGGGCTTACTAGACTCTCACTGGCCAGCTCACCCCCTGTCCTGGCAGCTAAGATGGTTAACACTCCACCACCACAGTCCCATCAAACTTAATAGAATCCAACAAAGCACACGTTCAGGGACGGTTAAACGCCATTGAAACCCCATACTTATCAGAGGAACCATGGGATCTTCAAAAAAACATCAAGACAAGTGTGTGGCTAATTACACCGCGAATAATCCAGATTTGACCTGCCGCATCTGTGCCAACACCTCCTCTTCCTGTGCTGCCTACAGCATTCATCCACTCAACGATGTTCCTCAACACCCTACCTTGTTGTTAAGGTGGGGAGACATTGACATTTCCACCTCCATTTTATTCTCTTTCTATCCAGGGAACTGTTTGGCATTTGAAAATCACTCCCTGTTTTCCTCTAACGGATTACCGGAACAATCACATCCGAGCAACTAAAATCCCATCTAAGGGGCCACCGACTGTCACTTCCTTCTCCTCCGCATCTGATGGGGATGTTCCCAAATCCTGGCCTTCCTCCCACCCACTGCCCATGACGTTCACCCATCCCCACCGCGTCTCCTACCCCACTTACGTCCTCATCTGTAACACTGTAAACCCAGGTAATATTATAAACATCTTCCGCCCCTTCTCTGGGGCGCTCTGGACCGCAGCTCTGTAATAAACTGCTCAAACTCTACAATGACCAGGTCTGGTCTCACTGAGAACATTGCTGTCCTCCTCATGACTTCGGCTGCGCTCCTCGATGGAGCCTTACACTTCAGCCACACTCCACGCATGGAATCCACATGGCGTTAGGTTGGCATTCTGTATGAGCCCCTTGCAGTTTCAAACCATTACTCCTTTGCCTGCCCTGTCCCCGCTTTCATTTGAGTCTCACTCCAAACTCTGTCTGCACCTGCAGATTGCCGTTATCTACTATCGCCTCTGAATCAACCACTATTTTTTTCACCATTCTTTTTCTCTGCGTGGTTATCCCACTTCCTTTCCACGGACATCCTCACTGTCATTTCAGGGTTTCAAACATCCCATAGACATTAACACTCTGTACCCTCACAACTTCTCTCGCTCACCTCGTCCCTAACCTCTTCTCAGTCGGTCCCCACAGAGGCTCACCGTAATGGCCACACACTATGGACCTAGTCTTACTCGGCCTTGTTCACTTATCAACGTTTCTTTCTAACTCTCCCTTCCGCTATCAATCACCACCTCCTCAAATTTAATTATTTCCTCCATCCGGCCACTACCCAAACTCTACATAGACAAGAATGCAGAGAGTGTGCAACCTTGACCCCTCTTCGTTCTCCCCTTCCTCTCCTACCGCTAACACCAATATGGCCTCTTTCCAGGACCCCGAACTTGCTGCAGCCTTCCATACCACAACACTGTCGACCTCCGCCGTGAGTCGTGCCCCCTTAAACCCGCAACCTTGGCTGCGGATCAGATTATAAAGATGAAAGGCCGTTCCGTATAGATGAGCGACAATGGTGAAAAAGCAACAAGACCTTAACTTTCTCCAGTTCACAAAATGCTCTTCATCGGATCAGGAACGCTTTGCTTCAGCCAAACAAATCTATTCTTTTCTCTCCCCTTATTTCCAACAATCCCATCCAAAACAGCTTTTCAAGTTATCAATCTTCTCCGTCACCCCTCCTCCTACCCTCTGTTAGTCGCTATAATGCTATCCCTGCTCTGTCTGCCACCTCCTCCCCACACTACCCCCTGTTTATATGAGCTATATGGACTATCCCTGCTCTGTCCCCACCTCCTCCCCCTACCCTGTGTTATCTGCATATGCTATCCCTGGCTCTGTCCGCCACCTCCTCCCCCACCCCCGTGTTATGCTGCATATTGGCTATCCACTGCTCTGTCAGCCACCTCTACCTCCTACCCCCTGTTTATGCTAGATGCTATCCCTGCTACTGTTCTGCACCTCCGCCTCTACCCCCTGTTTATCCGCTATATGGCTATCTCTGCTCTGTCTGCCACCACTTCCTCTCCTAACGTCTTATATGACGCAGACAAATGTTGCAAATCGCAACACACTTATCAGCCCCAGAGACATTAAAGAATGCCCAAACTGCTGAGCCCCACAGTTACAACAAGTAAACATTTCTGCTGACAAGCTGTTATTTAAGTTACATCCCATAATAGTAGTAGATGTATCTGTTCCCTGTATCTGTTCTGTAAGTGTATTAATGCCCTGTATCTGTTCTGTAAGTGTATTAATGCTGCAATCTGATTGGTTTCCTCCTTCCCATGAAGCCGACTCCTCTTTAATCCCATTGGATATATAATTATCTGACAAGCTGTTATTTAGGTCACATCCCATGATAGTAGTAGATGTATCTGTTCCCTGTATCTGTTCTGTAAGTGTATTAATTCTGCAATCTGATTGGTTTCCTCCTTCCCATGAAGCCGACTCCTCTTTAATCCCATTGGACATATAATTATCTGACAAGCTGTTATTTAGGTTACATCCCATGATAGTAGTAGATGTATCTGTTTCCTGTATCTGTTCTTTAAGCATATTCATGCTGCAATCTGATTGGCTTCCTCCTTCCCATGAAGCCGACTCCTCTTTAATTCTATTGGATATATAATTATCTGACAAGCTGTTATTTAGGTTACATCCCAACAGATACATCTACTACTATCATGGGATGTAACCTAAATAACAGCTTTTCAGATAATTATATATCCAATGGGATTAAAGAGGAGTCGGAATCATGTGAAGGAGGAAACCAATCAGATTGCAGTATTAATACACTTACAGAACAGATACAGGGAACAGATACATCTACTACTATCATGGGATGTAACCTAAATAACAGCTTGTCAGATAATTATATATCCAATGGGATTAAAGAGGAGTCAGCTTCATGGGAAGGAGGAGACCAATCAGATTGCAGCATTGAATACACTTACAGAACAGATACAGGGAACAGATACATCTACTGCTATTATGGGATGCAGTAAAGTTAACATGTCAAATGCTATTAAGGAGAAATGCACTTCACGTGAACGAGGTGACCATACATATTGCAGTATTGATACACTTACAGAACAGATACAGGGAACAGATACATCTACTACTGTCCTGGGATGTAACCTTAATAACAGTTTGTCCGATAATTATATATCCAATAAGGAGTTGGTTTTATGTGAAGGAAGAAACCAATCAGATTGCAGTATTAATACACTTCTAGAACCGTTGCAGGAAAAAGATGAATCGCAGCATTATTTACATACTGTACATATTAGAGATACAGGAAAGAAACCATTCACTTGTTCTGAATGTGGGAAATGTTTTGCCCGACTCTCAGTGCTTAATGTGCATCGAAAAAGTCACTATGTAGAGAAATCTTTTTGTTGTTCTGAATGTGGAAAATGTTTTTCCCGGCTCTCGGTACTTAATGCTCATCAAAAAAGACACACAAGTGATAAATCTTTTTGTTGTTCTGAATGTGGGAAAAGCTTTATGTCACATGCGGAACTTAGAAGACATAACAAAGTTCACACAGGAGAAAGGCCATTTAAATGTTCAGAATGTGAAAAAAGGTTTACACATAAAGCAAACCTTTTGCAACATCTTAGATGTCACACAGGAGAGAAACCATTCATTGTGTCTGAATGTGGGAAATGTTTTGCCCGACTCTCAGTGCTTTATGAACATCAAAAAGGTCACACAAAAGAAAAACCTTTTTGTTGTTCTGAATGTGGGAAAAAATTTATGTCACTTGCAAACCTTAAAATACATAATAGAATTCACACTGGAGAGAGACCTTTCTATTGTTCAGAATGTGGAAAATGTTTTACCCGACTCTCAGTGCTTAATGTACATCAAAAAAGACACACAAGTGATAAGTCTTTTTGTTGCTCTGAATGTGGAAAATGTTTTCCCCAACTCTCAATGCTTAATGAACATAAAAAAAGACACACAAGTGATAAACCTTTTTGTTGCTCTGAATGTGGGAAAAGCTTTATGTCACATGCGGAACTTAGAAGTCATAACAGAGTTCACACAGGAGAAAAACCATTTCATTGTTCTGAATGTGGAAAAAGCTTTAACCATAAAGGAAATCTTAAGAAACATGTTAGATGTCACACAGGAGAGAAACCATTCACTTGTTCTGAATGTGGAAAAAGCTTTGCCCGACTCTCAGTGCTTAGTGTACATCAAAAAAGTCACAGAAAAGAAAAACCTTTTTGTTGTTCTGAATGTGGGAAAAGCTTTATGTCACTCACTGACCTTAAAAGGCACAACATAACTCACACAGGAGAGAAGCCATTTTATTGTTCTGAATGTGGGAAATGGTTTACACTAAAGGCAAGTCTTGTGCGACATCTCAGGAGTCACACCCAATAAAAGTCATTGTGCTGTTCTGAATGTGGGGAATGGTTTTATGAAAAGGAAAAATCTTATGCAACTTTACAGGAGAGAAACCATTCACTTGTTCTGAATGTGGAAAATGGTTTGACTCTGTACTTAATGGCCTGGAGACCTCTTGTTTAATTAAATAATTAGTGTTTTTCTTAATTAAAAATGTTTAGAAGCTGCTGTGTTATCAATCTTGTTTCTCTTTGATCTGACGCTTCCACATTGAAATATACTTACTTTAACTTCAGACAATCTTTTGCTGGCAGTCCTTTCTTCTCTTTCGAGACAGATATAAGGGCTCAGGAGAAGAGCACTCTCGTAACCGTCTCTTCCGGGGTATGGAGAGAAAGCACAAATATTCCAAGGGGCTGATCTATCAACGAGGGCTGACCAAAGAGCCGTATCAGCCGACAATGTACCCATGTAGAGCGTGATTGTCAGACAAAACAGACGTTCATACACATTGCATGTCTCCTTCCATATCTAATTTTTCCTTATATCTTGGATTATTTGAAGAAGAACTAAACTTACATTTTTTTTAATCCTAATGTGAAATCTTTTCCCCCCCAGAACACCTATACATCTAAAACTTCTTTTCTAGTAAGTTGCATTTAGAATATGTAAGTGATATATCTTGTAACAAAGAAGGCTTCCATGTTGTTGCCAGTACAACTCATAGCCCATCTTGGCTTCAAATAGCCACGCCTCCTGACCCCAGTCTCTATGCACAGAGTTTCTAGCGAAAGATAAACAGGGTTATTCAATAAAAGTTCTTATCGTTTAAAATGGTGCTAATTTTACCCCAATCAATCAGATATTATTTAACATTTGAAAGCTAACATCTGATTGGTTGGGGCAAAATTAGCACCATTTTAAACGATAAGAACTTTTATTGAATAATCCTGTATATATCTAAAATGAAACGTTGTGCACGCATGTCACTAATAAACATATAAAGAAAGAGCAAGGTCTACAGGGGTGCGTTCTTCAAACTATATCATTGCTAAAGAATGTATCTAAATGTACCTGTATACATTGTTGGGTTGCTGGTGGTGTACCATGTAAATGCCATGTTTTTAGGAACATACAGCCTAATAAGTCACAAATTCAAATCTGGTTTATTTAAAAAATCAATACAACATAGTCTACTGCCTGAGTTTATTGCTTTTTTCGTTTGAATGTTTCCATCATGTTTCTAGAAAAATATAAAGTTTCTAAATATGTACAAACTTTATTTATAGCAGCTCTGTATTTTATTTACCAACGAGAATTGCTGACAAACTTCCTGGAGCAATGGTGAACTGATTTTACTGACATTTACTGAAATGTACTTGTAACAATCGCATCTGCAGTGGTGGTTTGCTGCTAAATTGGTGTGATTGGCAGGGGTGTTTCTGGGGTTTTTGCCACCTGAGCCAAACTTTTGAATGCCGCCCTTTGTACTACTAGGCGCTAGGTTTATTTTCCTTCTGCTCTGCCTGCCTCAAAAAAAAATTAAAGTGAGCTCTGCCTGCCGCCTCTCTCATATTTAGCAGGGGCGCCGCCCTGAGCATTTTGCTCATTTTGCCTCATTAGAGAGACACCCCTGGGGATTGGAAACAGACAGACCATTGGGACATGGGTTCAACTCCTAGGCCTACCTTTTTTTGGTTTCTTTTATGTTTCTAGCAAAAGATAGAGATATTACATTTACTGATATCCCCCAATCAGCCCTTGTGGCATATTGGTAGGAAGCTTTCTTTTTAGCAAGACCGTATACAAGGTTGCAGTTTTGATTCCCCAGACTTGCTTAATTGCAAAGATGAATTTTCTTTTTTGTATGAAAAATATATCATTGTTAGGGACAGGAGCATTTGTAATGTGTTTACACAAAAACTGCACTGAAATCCATGTTCTATGTCAGAGGGAGGGATTATCTCTGAGCTCCCAGGAAGGAAAGCTGAAGCTTCCGGTGATGTGTACCACGTACACTTAAGGCCCGTACACACGTGCGATCGCGGGTCCCAACCCATGACGCACGATGTATACGAACAAACGTTTCGGCCCATGTGTAGGCCATAACAGTCATTCGATCGTGGATCGTTGAACAACCAACTAGGTGGATCTCCGAGCGAATGACCATTTCTGCCGATAATGCGCCTACACACGGGCCGATCATCGGCAGAAACGGTTGTTCGTACACATCGTGCTTCGTGGGTCGGGACCTGTGATCACACGTGTGTACTAGCCTTTAGCTGGGTGTTCCCAGATAAGGTGAACTATGGGAGCTGACCCAAGTCCCCACAGGTTATTTTCATAAATCACCCAGCATCCACAGCAAAGGGAGAGGTGAGACACAACTTTTTGTACCTTTGTGAAAGTGCAACGTTGTCTGGAGACATTAGTTCTCCTTTAAGTAATGCTGTTTTTAAATCATGTGGCTGTGAAGTATCTTCTTTTATAAGAAGGCTATATTCCATTCCATATGTCCCCCTATACTTTATACAGCAGTTACCCTATACTTTATACGGCAGTTACCGTCCCCCTATACTTTATACGGCAGTTACCGTCCCCCTATACTTTATACGGCAGTTACCGTCTCCCTATACTTTATACGGCAGTTACAAGTGCTGGGCACATGGCCTTGAACACTGCACAGCACTTGTGCTTGACCATACGGCACATGTGCTTCTCTGTGGTGTGTGGGCACAAAAGTACAGACCCCAGGGGCAAAAGTTGATAAACTGTTGATAAAACACAATAATGATCGTAGCGATACCGCCAATGTAGTTTCCCACAGCCATGACAGGAATGACCGTTTCAATGACAGGAAAGCAGGTAAGCGAAGGTGGAAAAGATGGATAACGCTCATTATTTAACGAAAACGCTGGCGGTAAACCACATTGGCGGTATTGGCCTCTGTACAAGATAATCACATGATTCCTGTACCTTCTACGTGCTGAAAGTCTCTCCACGATCCCTGCTGCACCTGTGAGGAGGGACCAACCTTGTCTAGTGGCAGGGGTTCCTCGGTGCCGGTAGAAAGGCAGGAGAGGCCGACTGACAAAGCTTCCTTTTCCAGTTTAATGCTGTATTGGAAAGGGACAGAATTTAGCTCACCCACCCGCCAAAAAAACACTTTTTCCATGGTAAGCCTTTTTATGCCAGGAAGGAATGACCATTAAAAGTGAGCATGATATGTCGCATACAGTGTCCTTAGAAAATTACCTTACCTTACTTTACTTTTACCTCATCCCTACATTCCTGGCTAGTTCGCTGTTTTTTCCAGGGCATCAGGGTCCCACGGGAGATTGCTATATGAGGTATGGGGAGGGTGACCGGGGACACCGGTAACATTACAGGGGATATGAGGTACAGGGAGGGGGACCGGGGATACCGGTAACATTACAGGGGATATGAGGTACGGGGAGGATGACCGGGGACACCGGTAACATTACAGGGGATATGAGGTACGGGGAA
>JAACNH010000011.1:1741815-1908297 GCA_019447015.1 Hymenochirus boettgeri | reverse complement strand
GGGGATATGAGGTACTGGGAGGGTGACCGGGGACACCGGTAACATTACAGGGGATATGAGGTACGGGGAGGGTGACCGGGGACACCGGTAACATTACAGGGGATATGAGGTACGGGGAGGGTGAGCGGGGACACCGGTAACATTACAGGGGATATGAGGTACGGGGAGGGTGACCGGGGACACCGGTAACATTACAGGGGATATGAGGTACTGGGAGGGTGACCGGGGACACCGGTAACATTACAGGGGATATGAGGTACGAGCCCAGGGAGGGACCTTACCATTTGTATGTTGTGTTGAGGTAATGACAATTACACAGCAGCAGTCCACACTGACCTTGTCCTGTGTGGGTTAGGGGGAAGTTGTTCATATACAGAACATGTCTGTTTACTATGGAGACAGGTAAACACCCACTGGGTGCTGTCAGTCAACGACACAGGAACAATCCCATGGAAACCCACTGGGGTTCAACTACCAAATGACCCTCAGTGGCTGATCTAGTGCACAGACCTTGGTACCAGTCCTCACATCCATTTCCCAGCTCACTGTGCACATAGAGATGGATGGGCGGTGATTTGTAGTATTGGACATCACAATAGAATACATAAACAGACTGCCGGGGAGGAAATGAAGTGCACCTGATCTTGCACAGCCCTGTTAAATGTATTTCTCGTACAGTACAACTTTATAAGTTTACACTTCTAGAATACCAGAACAAGCTGCCGGGGGGGATCATAAGTGAACCCATCTTAGCATCGCTAGTGTATCGATTATCATATCACAAACTTTCATAGCTACACTTGTAGAAATCACATAGTACCGAGCTGCCGGGGGAAGATAAAATGAAGAACCCTATCTTAGCACAGCCTGTGTATGTTATCAATATCACAACTTTAATAGTTACACTTATCAATACTATTACAAGCTGCTGGGGAGATACTGAAGTGAAACCTGATATTACGCCCAGCTCTGTACATGTAATTTCTCAATTACGTACATTTTTAGGTTCCTATGAAATAAACATAGTACCAAAACATAGCTGCAGGGTGATAATCATGACTGAACCTGATCTTAGCATAGCTCTGTGTAATGTATTATCAATATCACAACTTTAATAGCTACACTTGGAGAAAATAACATAGTACAGCTGCAGGGGAGGATATGAAGTGAACCCAATCTTAGCACACGCTGTGTAATGTATTATCACAATATCACCTATTTAATAATAGTTACACTTATAAAATAACATGAACAGAGCCTGGCAAGGGAGGATTGAAGTGAACCTGATCTTCACAGCTCGGTAACAATGTTCTATTTCAACACTGCCACCTCTTTTAAAGATAAACGGTGAAGGGTCTGATATAAGTACCTTAGCTAATTGAGATAGAGCAGTGGGAGAGGAATTTACCCACTGGATTGCTACAACACTTCTCAGTTGATGTCTTGTTCACAAATGTTTCACCAATTTCGGTGTTTGGTTTGTAGTGAGAAAAAACAGACATGCCATTCACAGTTTATAATATATCTATTTAGGTTTTAATAGCAACATCCTTGGTTCTCCCTCAATAGCAGATTCCTAGTGAGGGAACGTAACCCTTGCCTTACTAAAGTGCATTGCTACCAGATACTGAAAGATATAAAATGTATAAACATTTACATCATATATTACAAACAGTATGGAGGTGGGGGCCATTATTATATTGCAAAGTTTTAAGGGGAACTGTGGTCTCCATATGAGCTTTAAAAAAAAAAAAGAACCGCCCTAACTTAAACTACTTCCTGATCATGCTTCAGCTGCAGGGTCATCCAAAGTTACACAGTTTAATTTTGTTTGGTTTTTTTTGCTATTATGTGACTGTGATATCACCAGCAACCCTGTTCTGCCCCCAATCGTCAGTTTGAAGCATGCCCACTGATGGGACAGAGCCTCATCAGCTACATCAGAAGACCCCACCCCCGAATTTTCAAAATAATTTCTTAAGCTAGCCCACAGCCTGAACATTAAGTCCCCCCCTCACCCCCCCCCCCCAGGCCCATAGGTAGAGAATTGAAAGTGTTGCAGACTGTAACTAGCTTAGAAAAGAATCAATATTTTTTTGGGGGAAGTTTTTTTACGCAACACAGCCATGGACGTCACTGATTCCGACTGCAAGGACAGACAAGGAGGAGTAAAATTTCAAGCATATAACTAGATCCAAAGAAGCTAGAACAATCCAAAAATCCTAGGCTTTTTGAAGGTATGGATCGCGCTTGAATATGTCTGCATCACAATGGGGAAACGGACGCGCTTGGAATATGGGTATTTGCATTTACCTGAGGAAAGGGAAAGGAAATGTGTTAAGTCCTATAAAAATCACTTAAGTCTGAAGGCAAAGAACAACAGAGGTGGTTTTTAAATTGTGGAGTGTTTTCAAAACCCTCCGCCTAATCTTTAAACCTGGGCCTCATATGGACCTCTCCTCCGCCTCTGCCCATGGAGGAAACATCTGAGAAATCTGGAAAAAAAATTTTTGTGACTTAGATGGGGATGTGTGTGATGCGGAACGAGCAGGACATCCCTTTCCCTGGTGCACTGATGTTCTGTAAGTCTGTTCCCACTGGGCTCGTGTGTAGCTTAAGTGTTTCCCCGTAGCATCGTGCCATTTGTGTGCTATCTACCAGCGTCTTATATGACGCAGACAAATGTTGCAATCGCAACACACTTATCAGCCCCAGAAGACATTAATAATGCCCAACTGCTGAGCCACCAGGCCTACTAGCTTTTCCGACCAGCGGCCATGGGGCATTGCAGCGTAGTCTACTTGAATTATGATCTACATCTCCCCTCCCTCTGTGATGTTCCTCATCCTCCAAACTTTCCTTATCCCCCACTGGGTGTAACCAAGTCAATAGGCTGTCCCTTACCCTGTGTGAATCTTTAGATGTCTTAACGGTGGTTGCGATATTTAAAACCGTTCCCAACATTCGAACAATTATAATGTTTTTTTTACCTTACGGATTCTACTAGAATGAAAGATTAGAAGCAAAATCTTTCATCATTCTGGACAATAAAATGGCTTTTTTCCTGCTACTATTCAATGTGTGAGATATATTTCCCACAGTTTACACACGTAAACATTTCTTTCGGCTGACAAGCTGTTTATTTAGGTTAACGTCCAACTGATATATTGTATCTGTTTCCCTGTATCTGTTCTGTAAGTTCTTAATTGCTGCAATCTTATTGGTTTTCCTCCTTACCCATGAAGCCGACTCCTTTTAATCCCAGTGGATATCTAATATTATCTGACAAGCTGTTTTTAGGTTCACATCCCATGAGTAGTAGATGTTCGTTCCCTGTATCTGGATTCTGTAGAGTGTATTAATTCTGCAATCGATTGGTTTCCTCTTCCATGAAAGCCCCGACTCCTCTTTAAGTTAAATCGCCATTGGACATATAATTAAATCTGACACGCTGTTATTTAGGTTACAAACAAAACATCCCATGATAGTAGTAGATGTATCTGTTTTCCTGTATCTGTTTCTTTAAGCATATCATGGGGGGGCTGCCAATCGATATGGCTTCCTCCTCCCCATGAACCCGACTCCTCTTTAATTCTATTGGATATATAAGTCTCTGACAAGCTGTTTTTTAGGTTACATCCCCATGTAGAGTGATGTATCCTGTTCTCTGTATCTGTTCTGTAAGAGTACTTAAGCTGCAATCTGATTGGTTTCTTTTACAACTTCTCGTTCATTCCGTGAATTTTGACTCTCTATTTCCTCTGGATGCTGTTTGAATGAAGACATTCTGCTTCTGTCCATTTCTGGATTTATAAAGAATGGTTTGTTCAGTAACAGTCCTTCCTTACATCATTGCTGTGACACGGTGATGATTACTTCCATACCTGTAATCCCTAGCTTACCTGTCCAGAGACAGGACAAAGAATTACTTCCAACATCTACTTTACATAGTATAGGTTATACATTCAGAGTAAGATAAGGAAGAAATCCAGAAATAAATATTTATTTTGGGCTATCCCCAAGTTTCGAGCCTCTCTGGCCAGTATTCTGCAGATCACCCTCTCTTCCAGCTGAGGCCCAGAAACAAAACATCTTTACAAATTTACAACTTTGAGAAGTTTAAGGCAGTGATCCCGGGTGCTTACACCTAAATATATATATATTTCCGCTTCAGTTCTCAATGTTCTAATGATTAATTTTGCAGCATTTACTAGTTCTAGTTTATTGAAAAAGTTTGCAGGACCCCTAATACTATTCCTCTGTGTGCCCGGCATTAATTTGCTTCACATTGATTCTCTTACTATTGCATGGTCAGTTTACAGAACATCATTACAATAATTTACATTTGCTACATGCAATAGAAATAGGAGCCATAAGACTGCTTCCCAATGACCAATTCACCACCGTCCAGCCGTGTCCTGGCTCAGGGTACATGCAGAGTATTGTATAAGTGTCCGGCCTATCATGCAGTAATCTGTTTTCCCCTGAGCTAACAACATTTCACGCCCCCAATGAATGCATTCTGTGGATTCCTCCATCGCCACTGCCTGTAGAATGGACACTGTTTTCTCTTATATACTCCAAAACCTAAAGAAATAAAACATGGAACCTGCCTTTATGTGTCACCACCTATCACATCAACTGTTACAGTCACCACCCAGACAGACCAGATCTCTGATGCGCTGTGTTACTCGGATCTCCTCCGCTGCTTCCCCCACGCTCTTCTGCGCCCTTGTTCGCTCAGCCCTCCACATCTTGCGTTACCCCAGGTCACTCGCCGTCTCCTGTTATACATCGCTCCGCACCAGCCGGACAGATCAATACACTGTTACTAAGGCATGGTACCCACATGTTACGCACCACCCAGACAGACAGATCATACACTGTTACAAGGCGTGGGGTGGGTGGGAGGACCCCCAATGTTACATTCAGACACCCTACCAGACAGATCATACGCTGTTACTAAGGCCTGGTACCCACAATTTACAGTCACCACCCAACAGACAGATCCACGCTGTTACTAAGGTCTGGTACGCACAATGTTTTACAGTCCCCACCCAGACCGACCAGATCTACGCTGTTACTCAAGTCCCTCTGGTACCTCACTATGTTTACATTGGTCCCGATCCAGAAAGACACGATCATACACTTTTACTTTTACTAAGGCTGGGCAACACATGTTACACGTCACACCTCCCAGACAGAGAGACGGATTATCAGCCACTGTACTAAACCAATCACTGATTGGGACACAACCCACCTCTTCCCAGATCGCCAGTGTGATGATGTTGGAGATGAGTTTTCCAGCATCTTGTTTGTTCCTTTTCCTTCTAGTATTGCTGGACGTGAGACTGTTGGAACACTGTACGTTGGAAGGATCCTGCAGGCTCCATCCACCAACTGTCAGTGCAGCTCTGTGGGACAATCATCAGCAGGCTTCTTCATTACAATGTAATCCTATATAGTCAGAGGTTGAGAAGATATTAGATCCCTGATCTCTATTATTTAGGGATTGTCCATGTTATAATGTACAGCAGAGATCTCACACATCAGATACCAGTTATTCCGAACAATATTCCCCTCACCTGTCCAGTCAGCAGATATCGATTAATGTTCAGTTGTGAGATTCATGTGATTCTCTCACTTGTGTTCTGTTGCTTTTTTATCCTTGTCCCCACTCACTGGTCATTCTTCCCTTATCAGACATTCAATTAGGGTCCCTTGTGGAAGTGTTTTGGACATTGAAGCTCTCTGTAATGATAAAGTACACGTTTTCTATACGTAACCTTATTCTAAAGAATATAGCGTCTATGTGTGAACAGTTAAGGTAGTTTTTTAATTGCGCATTTTTAGCGCACCACTAAGGCTAGTGCAGCATTGGCCTATTTTTGCTTCTTTAATGCTTCGTACTTTAACCAATGTAGTCAAGGTGCGAGACCATGTTCTTTAAGACACTAAATACCAGAGAGGTTGTGCCCACTAGTGCTTTCCCTACTAACCTATTGCGCCAACTCTCGCTTTGTCACCCCACTAATGAGTCTTCGAGCAACTCGAGACTGACCCCAGCAAATAGCTGTCATTACCGATTTGAAATGGTTTTTAACCCCATCGCATATTCACAGAGACAGAATGTGGGAAACATAATAACTTTAATAGATAACGTTCACTATTTGAGTGGATCAGCGCGGTTTTTATTTCCCCTTTAATGGGAAGTTGCGGTGTGGTGATGGGTGCCCTGTGGATGGGTGCCCTGTGATGGGTGCCCTGTGGACATGTTGGACTAATGCACATGTAACATGTCAGGATGAAGGTGCTGAGTGTAGAACTGGAAGGTTGATAGTATGTTGCTTGAACCCACAATCAGTTTTACATATTGAGTTGTCTCTGGGGCTGGTTTCTAGTTGATAGGGTGGACCCGCGGGATCTAAATGGAAGATCAGACCCCGCCGTGGTTCTTGTGGTCACTTGTTTATCTCGAACACAAACACATTTAGCCTTGATCACCATTCCCACTAAAGCCCTGGTGTGTCCTCTCCACATCCTACCTCAATCCCTCACTAGCACATCCCCGGACTTTGCCACCCTTCTCATACCCTTCCCTTCTCCCTCTCTCTCCACTCTCGCCCTGTCCCCATCCCTCGTTTTGTAAAGGTAACCAGTCCCATCAGAATCATTGTCCTTCCACTGCTGTCTCTCGCTCGTGCTATCCCCGCTGATCGTCTTCCAGGTCCTCTACCATATCTCGATTCTTGCGCCTTTGTTCGCCAATGGGATCCCCCGTTCTCCATAAGAGAGATGGCCAGTGAACCATTGTGGGATAATCCCAGGGGTTAATAATAATGTGATATACGTGATCCCAAATTTAACACTTGACCTGGGGGTGGGCATCGAGAGTACCGCCATTTCCTACGCATTTTGTCTATAGATATAGATTATCACTGTGATTTATACTACACACTGCCTGATTCTCCGCAGTGTGTGACGCTGATCCAGGAATGGTCGCCCTTCGGCCATGCTACCTCTTCACTTTCCTGCCCAATGTAGGAAGTCAGGCGGGCACCAGTCCCTGATTGGCTAAAGAGGACACTCGGCCATCTGATTGGGACTATTGGTTGAATAGGGCGGACAAGATGGTGTAGGAATACTAAGGTCACAGGCATATTCCTGCCTTTCTGTCTGTAGAGGGCGTGTTAGAGCGTGTGACCTTTCCCTCTGTCACTCATTGGCTGGAGAGTCCTGTGATTTGGAGAGTAAATCCATTGTCCCGCCCAGTGTTTACTCCATCCCAGTCTGTAATAGGATCCCCGGCTGCTTGATTGAAATGCCTGTAGTCCTATAGTATTGATTGCTTCCTAAAGTAGCCAATCTGCATCCGTAGCTCCGCCCACAGGACCTTCCCCTGACTCCATCACAGCCTGTGCAGCATCTTGCACGCCCGCCCTCCTGCTCCAGTGTCAACCTGTGAAAGGTGGACAAGCGCCTTCTGGCCTCGGTCATTCTCGTGTGGGAGGGAAGGAAGGAGACGGTTATGTCTGTCAGGTACAGGTCACTATAATGTACACACACTCTCCTACGGGTGTTTTCATTTTGGGGGTCACCTGTCTGTGGATATGTTTAGTGTGTCCCCTTATGTGTGGTGTAGTTCAGTCGTGCTGGTGGTGTGGCTGTCATCTGTTGTGTCTGTATGTATGTGTGTTGCGTGTCAGTGTGGTGTCAATGTGTATGGTGTTCTGTATTCAGAGTTGCCAACTCCTCACAAAATTCTCAGGGACACATTTCTTTAACTGTTCCTGTGGTGCCACCACCAGTTTTTAAGCCGCCTCTCCAACTTTCAGTTCACGCCTACATTTTTAATGGAACGATAGACAGAAGAAGTAAATAGAAGACGCAACAGAAATAGCTAGGACGAGATAGACCAACAGCAGATTAGAGAGAGACACATAGGGAAAAGAGACAGCTAGAGGGAGAGACAGAGCGCTATGAAAGATATATAGTTAGATAATGACAGCTATAGGAACAGACAGAGCTATAGAACAGAGTACCTAGATAATAGATAGATAGTGCAAGTTAGATAATAAGATAGATAGATAGAATAGCAGAGTTAGATAGATATTAGATAGATACTCAGAGTCTATATAGATAGCAAGAGTTAATGATAGATAATAGATAGATAGCAGAGTTAGACTAGCATATCAAAGTTAGATAATAGATAAGATAGCAGAGTCTAGATAGATGATAGATAGATAGATAGGATAATAGCAGAGTTAGGATATATAGATAGACAGATAGCAGAGTGAGATAGATGATAGCAAGTTTAGATAGATAGCATAGTATAGATAAGCAGAGTCGATATGATAGAAAGCGATAGGATAATAGATAGATTAGCAGAAGTTAGTAGATAGATAGCAGAGTTCGATAGATAATAGATAGAAGATAGATAGATAGATGATACATAGATAGATAGATCGATAGATAGATAGATAGATAATAGCAGAGTTTAGATAGATAGATAATATAGATAGGAAAGCAGATAGATAGATAGCAGAGTTAGAACAGATGATAGATAGGTAGATAGCTAGATAGCAGAGGTCTACATAGATTATATTAGATGATAGATAGATTAGATAGATAATAGATAGATAGCATAGTATGATTCGATGATAGTAGCTAGATAGATGATGATAGATAGATAGATAGATAGATACATCAGATCTGCTAGATGATTGCAGAGTTAGATAGATAGAAAGCAGATAGATATGATAGTCAGCAAGAGTTAGACAGATAGATGATAGATAGATACTATAGCAGCGTAGATAGATAGATAGATAGATCCGATAATAGATTAATAATAGCAGAGTTAGATAGATAGATAGATAAGATAGTATGATAGATAGATAGATAGATATATAGATAGAAGCAGAATAGAATATGATGAAAGCACATAGATAGATAGAAGCAGATAGAAGATGCAGAGTTAGATAGATAGATAGATAGATAGATAGTATAGATAGACATAGATAGAAGCAAGCGTTTAGATAGATAGATATGATAGCATAGGTTAGATAGATCGTGATAATAGCAGTTTAATAGATATATATCGCTATAGCAGAGTTAGTAGATAGATAGATGCAGAGTTTAGTATAGATAGATAGATAGATAATACGATAGATTGATAGATAGATCGATATGATATGATAATAGCCGAGTTATATACGAGTAGATTAGATAGATAAGATAGGATATGAATTCGATACGATAGAACAGCAGTAATAGATAGATAGAAATCAGTGATAGATCTATACGCAGAGTTAGATAGAGTCTATACGATTAAGCATGAGGTAGATAGATATCATAGATAATAGATCGCGGTTAGATAGATAGATATATAGCAGAGTTAGATAGATGAAGATAGCAGAGTTAGATAGAAGCTAGATAGATATCAGAGTTAGATAGATAGATAGATAGATAGAATATCCAGATAATAGATACCTGCAGAGTTTGAGAGATAGATATATGATAGATAGATAGATAGATAGATTGATTCGCAGAGTCTAGATAGATAGATAATATATAGATGCAAGTAGTTTAGATAGATAGATACGATATTGATAGACATTGATAGGATCTAGATAGATAGATAGCAGAGTTAGATAGATAGCGAGTAGAATAGATAGATATAGATAGTTAGATAGCGATTAGATAGATAGATAGATAGATAGCAGAGTTAGTAGTAGATAGCAGAGTTGATAGATAGAGTAGATAGGCCCAGAGTTAGATAGTAGATAGCAGAGTTAGATAAGTCTTATCATAGATAGTATAGATGATAGACTAGTCTATAGATGATAGATAGATAATCGATAGATATCGATAGATAGCAAGGTTTTTATAGATAGATAGATAGATAGATAGATAGACTAGCAGAGTTAGATAGATAGATAGTATAGATAGATAGCAGAGGCAGTAGCATAGTGATAGATAGATAGTAGATAATAGATAGATAGCTGATAAGACATCATCTCTATAGATAGATAGATAGATAGATGACAGATAGATGATATATGTGATAGATGTCGATAGATAGATATGGTCAAGTTGAATAGAGTATAGAATGATAGTATTTAGAATAGATAGATCATAGATGATATAGTCAAGTTATATAGATAGATAGATATATATTATCGGTTAGATATGAATAGATGATAGTTAGACTAGATGATAGATCATAATAGATGATAGCAGAGTTTAGATAGAATCGCAGAGTTATATAGGATAATAGATAGCAAGTTATATACGAATGGCAGAGTTCGATAGAATAGCAGAGTTCGTAGATAGATAGATAGCAGAGTAGATAGATATATCCGATAGAGTTAGATAGATAGACATACGATAGAATAGAACAGATAGGCTCACGAGCTAAAGTAACACGGCGAGATGATCAACAAATCCGTCAAATTGTGTTCAGGGCAGAGAGATCAAACAGGAACTGCACTCCCCCTCCCTTCCTAACGTGCACACAAACGTGAGACTGACTGTAATTCGATCTCTCACCTGCAGGAGGAGAGGATCTGAAAGTACGTAACATTGCACTGGGAAGGCTTTAATTCTAAAACCCACATGCACGCTGCTTGCTCTCCAGATCGGGACATTTACCGGGACAATCAGAGATCGGGCTGGCATTTCTTAAATCCGGGACTGTCCCGGGTAATCCGGGACTGTTGGCAACTATGCTGTATGTATGTGTGTGTGTCTGTAATGTATGCTGTGTGTGTCAGTGTGTCAATGTGTTTGTGAATTGCCACAAAAATGGCCACAGTGACCCCTATGGCCCCTCTAATAGCAGAGAGACCCCCAACCACCATTGAAATCCCCCCATCCTCACCTTCTACATTACAGGACCCAGGTACCAGCCCCTCATCACATCCCCTCCCTAACATGGTATACAACCTTCAGGCCGGGTACACACGTAGATCTACTAGCGATCGCTCGGCCAGGACAAATGACAAATGTCAGTCGCAGCAATAGTGGCGGCAGCCAACAGTTACAGTCCCATAGGAAAGTCTGCCTCGATCCTTCCGTGATTTACCGGTGTGACCAATCCACCGATATCAGTCATGGCTGTGAGAGAAACTACCGCAGATTTTTTCAGAACCGACCAATACATGGAAGAATTGATTGGTCCAAAAAATCTGTTTTCTCAGCCTTAGATCTTAGAAATCAGATTGTAGATATTTAGATTGTAAGCTCTTCTGGGCAGGGATCCCAATCCTAATGTGTAGAGGTTTGTTACACTTATATCAATTTATACATAATATATAGATATGCTTTCTTAACCGATGTATAAAATTGTATTTAATTTTTATCTATCTGTATAATGGCACTTACCCCCTTGTTTGTATACTCTGTATTTTATAATGTACCCGAGTAGTGCTATATAAATAAAATTAAACATACATACATACAAATCAGGGAAATATCTCCCTGTGCAGATACAGATCATAGTTACAGTTAATGGGATTAGATGTGTCTATGTCCCAGCAAATCTCCTGGTGGTTATGGCCGGTGATACAAATCTACACCTGTCTAATTACAGGGGAGACTTCCACAAGGACCTAATGGGGCTACTGTGGGGGAAGATACTGACCCAGTGATGGGGAACAGCTAAAAACCAGCGGCAGGAGCGAATCCTGAATCTCACACTGTCGGTGACATTATCTATCTGTCTGACTGGACAGGTGAGGGGACTGGGACAGGGAGGGGACTCTTGTTGGGAATAACTGGAACATGACATGGGGAGTCTCTACTGTACATTATAACATGTGAATTATCGTCTATAATAAGATATTAAATCCCTCATCTCTCACACCTCTATACTAGGATTCGCATTGTAATGAAGAGCTCTGGCTATGGCGTCCCACAGAGCTGCACTGATGTATGTTGGAAGGATCCTGCAGGCTCCATGCCCCCACGCCCTGTGTCCCCTCCGTCTCGCTCCGCTCATACAGAATGAAAATGACAAGAATATCCTGACCTCATCTCCAACAGCATCCCCCTGCTGACTGGATACAGTTTGGGGTGTGTCCCAATCCGTGATTGTAGTTAAACAGTGGAATGATAATCCTTCTCGCTGTCTGGGTGTTGACTGGTAACATTGTTGTGTTGCCAGGTTTGCCATAGGGGTGAGGATTTTCCATCTATTTGACCTTGGGGAGTGGGAGTATTTAAAGGGAAACAAGACCCTTTACCAGGGAAGTGATGGAGGAGAATCCACCGCAGATCCACCCCACTGTGAGTACTTGTCTGTTGGAACTTTCAGATTATTTAATAAGTGGTGCAAAACATCTGTCAAATTGGGCCCCAACCTAATCTCTATGATCATCACTTCTGACTTGGTCTATCAAAAACCATTTTCCTTAACATCTCTAATTGTGCTCTGCAATAACGGGAAGCTAAAACACAAACACACTTTTTAAAAAAAAAGTGTAATTCTAATGGAGACAGGCGCACGTGTTTCCAACTGGCCCCAAAAAAAAAAATCTACTCTGAGATCCCCCCTCACTACTACGCTGAAACCACGGATCCTGCGCGCCTTTCCTCCATGTCCTTCCCGTAGGTTCCGCATTGCTACTTGGTGGCAGACTCCGACCTGGTTAATTTTGGGGGTGTAGTGTCCCTTTAACAGACTAGGCAACATTTTGCACTTCTTAAGCAAATAAGCCCATTTGTGTATTACTGGACGTATTAATATGAATGGTACCAGGATTGTCAACTACTATAGGAACATAATCACAAGGTAAATACAAAGTAATCATAATTTGGTAATTAAATTAAAAGGCCACCATAGTGATTTTTACAAAGTAATCATACCTGGTTATTTTGAATTGTTGGTAGGAATGAACATTTCTACCTCTACTTCCATTGCGCTATATAAGTAGAGTAGCAGCGTAAAGAAGAGCGTCCGGAAAATGGCAGGTTTCCCTACCATGTGTGAGCTATGTAGGAAGAGATGGAGCAAGGGGAACTACTTGAGTAGCTTTCAGTCTGTGATACTCCTGGCAGGTAGGAAAACTCACTTCTACCTCCCCAACAACTATTCTAGATCGGTACGACTTCTTGTATATGTTACTAGTGACCCCATCATAAGTTAGGTAGAAAGAGACTTGTAAGGTCTTGTCATGTATGGTTTAAAATCTCCTTACCTAAGTGATGTGAATAACTTGACTGTCTAGGTCTAATAAATGTGGGTGTGTGGTTACTTTATTACTATGAGTCCCAACACATTTGGTTAAACAGAATGTTTATATGGATTATATGTTTGATTGTATATTTGACAGATTGCAAATGTGAATATGAGAAAGATATAACTAACCCGCAAGAACATTGTTTTATGATAAAGAACGAAGCAAGATTATATGTGAAAGAGATAATGGATCAGATGGAAATCTTGGAAAAAATGTTATTTCTTCATCTGAACAGTCTGTACCAGTAAGGGATGTTAAAGTGGAGTCGGTGTCATGTGAAGGAGGAAACCAATCAGATTGCAGCATTAATACACTTACAGAAACGATACAGGGACCAGATACATCTTCTACTATCATGGGATGTAACCTAAATAACAGCTGTCAGATAATGATATCTCCAATGGGATTAAAACTGAGTCGGCTTCATGGGACAGGGAGACCAATCAGATTGCATCTTAATACACTTCAGAACAGATACAGGAACAGATCATCTACTATCATGGGATGTAACCTAAATAACAGCTTGGTCCAGATAATTATATATCCACTGGGATTAAGAGGAGTAGGCTTCATGGAAAGAAGCCAATCAGCTTCAGCTTATACACTTACATAACAGATACAAACGGAACAGATACATCTACTATACATGGATTACCTAATAACCGCTTGTCAGATAATTATATATCCAACTGGGATAAAGAGGAGTCGGACTTCATGGGAAGGAGGAAACCAATCAATTGCGTCATTAATTACCTTACGAACAGATACAAGGGAACAGATCCATCTCCTACTATCATGGGATGTAACCTAAATAACAGCTTGTCAGATAATTTTATATCCAATGGATTAAAGAGAGTCGGCTTCATGGGAAGGAGGAAACATCAGATTGCCGATTAATACACGTAAAGAACAGATACAGGGAACAGATACATCTACTACTATCATGGGATGTAACCAAATAACCGCTTTTCAGATAATTATATATCCAATTGGATTACAGAGGAGTCGGAATCATGTGAGATGAAAACATCAGTTGCAGTATAATAACACTTACAAACAGATACTGGACATATCTGTGTGCTGACTTGTCCCATAACGCTCTCGAAGGTCGCTTCAAGTGGGGGAAGGAGGAGACCATCGATGGGGGCACAGTAATAACACTTACAGAACAGATACAGGGAACAGATACATTACTGCTATTTGGGATGCAGTAAAGTTAACATGTCAAATGCTGATTGGAGAAATGCACTTTCACGTGGACGAGGTGTACCATACCTATTGCAGTATTGATACACTTACAGAACAGATACAGGGAACAGATACATTACTACTGTCCTGGGATGTACCCTTCAATAACAGTTTGTCCGAATTAATATATCCAATAAGGAGTTGGGACCAATCAATATGCAGTATTAATACACGTCTAGAACGTTGCAAGGAAAAAAAGATGAACGCAGCATTATTTACATACTTTACATTTAGAGATAAGGAAAGAAACCATTCACTTGTTCTGAATGTGGGGAAATGTTTTGCCCGCTCTAAGTGCTGTAATGCATCGAAAAGTCACTATGTAGAGAATCTTTTGTTGTTTCTGAATGTGGAAATGTTGTTCCCCCCCCCGCTCTCGGTACTTAATGCTCACAAAAAAGACCCCAAGTCGATAAATCTCTTTGGTTGTTCCTGAATGTGGGAAAAGCTTTATGTCACATGCGGAATTAGAAGACATACAAAGTTCACACATGAGAAAGGCCATTTTAAATGTTCCAGAATGTGGAAAAAAGGTTTACACAGTAAAGCCAAACCTTTTGCAACATCTTAGATGTCACACAGGATCGAAACCATTCACTTGTTTGAATGTGGGAAATGTTTGGCCCGAACTCTCGTTCTTTATGAACATCAAAAGGTCACACAAAAGAAAACCTTTTTGTTTGTTCTTGATGTGGGAAAAAATTTATGTCACTTTTTCTTTTTGGGCAAACAACTTAAAAAATCATAATAGAATTCACACGGGAGAGAGACCTTCTATTTGTTTTTCAGATGTGGAAATGTTTTAACCGACTCTCAGTGCCCTAATGTACATCAAAAAAGACACACAAGTGATAGTCTTTTTGTTGCTCTGAATTGTGGAAAATGTTTTCCCCACGCTCTCAATGGCTTAAATGAAACATAAAAAGACACACAAGTGATAAACCTTTGTTGTTGCCTGAATGGGGGAAAAGCTTTATTGTCACATGCGGAACGTAAAGTCATAACAGAGTTACACAGGAAAAACCATTTCATTGTTCTGAATGTGGAAAAATCTTTAACAAACCATAAAGGAAATTCTTCAGCACACGTTAGATGTCACACAGGAGAGAGACCATTCACTTGTTTCTGAAGTGAAAATGTTTTGCCGACTCTCGTGCTTAGTGTACATCAAAAGAGTCACAAAAAAAAAAGAAAAACCTTTTTGTTGTTCTGATGTGGGAAAAGCTTTATGTCACCTCACTGACCCTTAACAAAAAGGCACGAACATAACTCACACAGAGAGAAGCCTTTTTATTGTTCTGAATGTGGCAAAAGTGGTTTACACTTAAAGGCAAGTCTTGTGCGACATCTCAGGAGTCAAACACCCATAAAGTCAATTGTGCTGTTTCTGAATGTGGGGAATGGTTTTATGAAAGGAAAAATCTATGCATGTCACGGAGAGAACCCATTCACTTGGTTCTGAATGTGGAAAATGGTTTGACCTGTACTTAATGGACCTGGAGACCTCTTGTTTAATTAACTAATTAGTGTTTTTTCTTAATTAAAAATGTTTTTAGAATCTGCTGGGTTATCATCTTTGTTTTTCTCTTTGATCTGACGCTTCCCTCCCCATTGAAAATTACTTCCTTAACTTCAGACATCTTTGCTGGCAGTCCTTTCTTCTCTTTCGAGACAGATAAGGGGCTCAGGAGAAGAGCACTCTCGTAACGCGTCTCTTCGGGTATGGAGGAAAGCACAAATATTCCAAGGGGCTGATCTATCAACGAGGGCTGACCAAAGAGCCGTATAGCCGACAATGTACCCTGTAGAGAGGCGTGATTGTCAGACAAACAGACGTTCATACACCTTGCAGTCTCCCTTCCATATCTAATTTTCCTTATATCTTGGATTATTTTGAAGAAGACCTAAACGTACATTTTTTTTTTATCTACTGTGAAAATCTTTTCCCCCCCAGAAACACCTATACAATCCTAATAACTTTCACTTCTTTTCTAGGAAGTTCATTTTAGAATATGTAAGTGATAATATCTTGTAACAAAGAAGCTCCCATGTGGTTGCCATTACAACCCAAGCCCATCTTGGCTTCAAATACCACGCCTCCTGACCCCAGTCTCTAAATGCACACAGAGTTTCTACGAAAGATAAGACAGGGTTATTCAATAAACGTTCTTATCGTTTAAATGTGCTAATTTTAACCCATCAATCAGATATTATTTAACATTTGAAGCCGAACACTGATTGGTTGGGGCAAAATTAGCGCCATTTTAATTTTTAAACGATAATAACTTTTATTGAATAATCCTGTATATATCGAAAATGAACGTTGTGCACGTCATGTCCCTAATAACATATAAAGAAGAGCCAAAGGTCTACAGTGGTGCGTTCTTGCACACTATATCATTGCTAAAGATGTATCTAAATGTAACCTGTATCATTGTTGGGTTGCTGGTGGTGTACCATGTACATGCCATGTTTTTTTTAGGAACAACATCCTAATAAGTCACAAATTCAAATCTGGTTTATTTAAAAAATCAATACAACATGTCTACTCTGCCTAGTTTATTGCTTTTTTCGTTGAATGTTTCCATCTGTTTTCTAGAAAAATATAAAGTTTCTAAATATGTACAAACTTTCTTATAGCATGCTTTGAGGTTCTCATTCATCCAGTGGTCATGGTATATCTGTTTTATTCAATTAATCAACTGGACTTGAAATGTAGTTCTTGAAGAGACGTTTCGCTGTAGACCGACTGGCCGTTCTCAATTCAGATGACTTGTACAGAATCGTGCACTTAATGTACCCTGAAAATCCCATTAGCAATATCACGCCAGGTTTTAAGGGTGTGGATTTATATAGTGGGCTACGAGGTGTTATAGAACGCCCAGAGTAAGGTGTTAAAACAGCATTGTACATGGGCAGACAGTTGGTGTCGAACCCCCCCCACCTCTATAGGCTGGTTTCTTTATTTTGCACATAATATGGCCCCTCCCTTACACCTCTCTTGGAACCAGTCCGTTTCCTTCGCCAGTATGTTACATTACAATCTTCAAAGGTATGCCTTTATCCTTAAGAGGCAGATACACGGCTGAGTCCTGACCCGAGGCATTGGCTCTTCTGTGCTGGGCCATAACGTTTGATTGGCGTGCTGTTTGGTGTCGCCCCCACATACCAAATCAAGCATTCTTCACTGCATCGCACTGCCAATTATGATGTCCGCTTTTTCTTGTGTTTTGGTATTGGGTCTTTCTGATGTACCAATTGCTGGCCTCGTGTGTTGTCTGTTTAAAGCATACAGGGATACGATGTTTTTTGAAAATTCTTCTTAATTTCTCAGAGACGCCCCTGCTACATAGGGATGACCATGTTCTTCCTCCTTTCTTGCTTTTTCCCTCCCCTTCACTGAAAAAAACTGATTTACTGAATTTAACTGAAATGTCTTGTAACCAATCAGCATCTGCGTGGTGGTTTGCTGCTAAATTGGTGTGATTTGCGGGGTTGTTGCGTCTGGTTTTTTGTGCCACCCTGAGCCACCTTTTGAATGCCGCCCTTTGTATACTACAGGCCGCTAGGTTTTTATTTTTCCTGCTGCTCTGCCTCTGCCTCAAAAAAAAATTAAAGTGAGCTCTGCCTGCCCGCCTCTCTTCATATTTAGCAGGGGCGCCGCCCTGAGCATTTTGCTCCTTTTGCCTCATTAGAGAGACACCCCCTGGGGATTGGAAACAGACATACATTGGGACATTGGGTTCAACTCCTAGCCTACCTTTTTTGTGGTTCTTTTATGTTTCTCGCAAAGATAGAGATTTACATTTAATGATATCCCCCAACAGCCCTTGTGGCAATAGTGGTAGGAATCTTTCTTTTTATCAGACGTATCAAGGTTGCAGTTTTGATCCCCAGACTTGCTTAATTGGCAAAGATAATTTTCTTTTTTTGTATGAAAAAATATATCATTGTTTAGGGACAGGACATTGTAAGGTGTTTACACAAAACTGCAACTGAAATCCATGTTCTAGGTCAGAGGAGGGATTATCTCTGAGCTCCAGGAATGAAGCTGAGCTTCCGTGATGGTCCACGTACCCTTAAGGATAAGGCCGTCACAACGTGCATTCGCGGGTCCCAACCCATGACTCACTAATTAAACGAACAAAACGTTTCGGCCCCATGTGGTAGGCCATAACAGTCATTCTATCGTGGATCGGTTGACACCACTTGGTGGACATCTCCGAGGCGAATGAAACCATTTCTTGCCGATAACGCCTACACACGGCCGATCATCGGCCAAAACGTTTTGTTTCGAACACATCGTGCTTCGTGGTCGGGACCTGTGATCACACGTGTGTACTAGCCTTTAGCTGGGTGTTCCCAGATAAGGAACTATGGAGCTGACCCAAGTCCCCACAGGTTATTTCATAAATTCACCCAGCACCACAGCAAAGGGATAGGTTAGACACAACCTTTTTGACCTTTGTGAAAGTGGCAACGTTTCGGGAAGACATTAGTTTCTCCTTTAAGAAGTATGCTGTTTTTTTAATCATGTGCTGTGAAGTATCTCTTTTATAAGAAGGCATATTCCATTCCATATGTGTCCCCCCTATCTTTAATACAGCAGTTACCGGTCCCCCTATACTTTATACAGCAGTTTCCGCCCCCTATACTTATACAGCAGTTTACTGTTCCCTATCGTTATCAGCAGTTTACTGTCCCCCTATCTTTATCCAGCAGTTACCAGTCCCCCTATACTTTATACGGCAGTTAACGTCCCCCTATACTTTATACGGCAGTTACCGTCCCCTATATCTTTATACGGCAGTTACCGTCCCCCTAATACTTTATACGGCAGTTTACCCGTCCGCCCTATCGTTATAACGGCACAGTTACCGTCCCCCTCTACTTATACGCAGTTACCGTCCCCCTATACTTTATACGGCAGTTACCGTCCCCCTATATTTATACGCGAGTTACCGTCCCCCTAGACTTTATAACGGCATTTACCGTCCCCCTATACTTTTATGATATACGGCGTTACCGTCCCCTATCTTTATACGGCAGTTAACCCGTCCCCCCTATACTTTATACGGGCAGTTACCCTCCCCCTATACTTTATAACGGCAAGTTACCGTCCCCCTATACTTTATATTTAATACGGCAGTTTAAACCGTCCCCTATAATAATTTAATACGGCAGTTACCGTCCCCCTATACTTATACGGCAGTTACCGTCCCCCTATACTTTAACGGCAGTTACCGGTCCCCCCTATAATTTTATACGGCAGTTACCGTCTCCCTATACTTTATAACGGTCAGTTACCGTCCCCCTTACTTTATAACGGCAGTTACCGCCTCCCTATACTTTATACGGCAGTTACCGCCCCCCTATACTTTTATACGGCAGTGTACCGCCCCCCTATCTTTATACGGCAGTTACGCCCCCCTATACTTATACGCAGTTACGCCCCCCTATACTTTATACAGCAGTTACCGTCCCCTCTATACTTCTACAGCAGTTACCGTCTCCTATACTTTTACGGCAAGTACAAGTGCTTGGCAGATGGCCTTGAACCTGCACAGCACTTGTGCTTGACCATACGGCACATGCTTCTTCTGTGGGTTTGGGCACAAAGTAACAGACCCCAGGGCAAATTTATAAATGTTGAAAAACACAATAATGATCGTAACGATACGCGCAATGGTAGTTTCCCAAGCCCTGACAGAATGACCGTTTCAATGACAGGAAAGCAGGTCCGCGAAGGATGGAAAAAGAGGATCACCTCATATTTAACGAAAACGCTGGCGGTAACCACATGGCGGTATTTGGCCTCTGTACAAGCATAATCACCTGATTCCTGTACCTTACTACGTGCCTGAAAGTCTCTCCAACGATCCTGCTGCCCCCGTGAGGGAGGGACCCCACCTTGTCTAGTGGCAGGGTTTCCTCGGTGCCGGTAAGAAAGGCAGGAGAGGGCCGACTGACAAGCTTCCTTTTTCCAGTTTAATGCTGTATTGGAAAAGGGACAGATTTAGTCTCGACCCCGCCAAAAAACACTTTTTTCCATGGTAACTTTTTAATATGCGCAGGAAGATGACCAGTAAAGTGGCATGAATTATTCGCATACAGTGTCCCTTAAAAATTAACTTACCGTTAATTTACTTTTACCTCATCCCCTACATTCTGGCTAGTTCGCATGTTTTTTCCAGGGCATCAGGTCCCCCACGGAGATTTTGTATAGAAGGTATGGGGAGGTGACCGGGGACACCGGTAACATTACAGGGGTATAGGTACAGGGAGGGGGACCGGGGATACCGGTAACATTCAGGGATATGAGGTACGGGGAGGATGGACCGGGGCACCGTTAACTACAGTGGATATGAGGTACGGGTAGGATGACCGGGGCACAAACGTAACATTACAAAGTGCATATGAGGTAAGGGAGGGTGACCTGACACCGGTAACTTAACAGGGATATGAGGTACAGGATTGTGCGCGGTAACATTACAGGGGATATGAGGTACGGGGAATGTGACGCAGGGACATCGTAACATTACAGGGGATATGAGGTACGGGGAGGGTGAACCGGGGACCACCGGGAACATTACAGGGGATAGAGTACAGTGAGGGTGACCGTGGACCAACCGGTAACATTACCGGGGATATGTACGGGGAGGATGACCGGGACACCGGTACCATTACAGGGATATGAGGTACGGGGAGGTGACCTGGGACACCGGTAACATTACATGGGATATGAAGGTACGGGGATGTTGACCGGGGACAACCGGTAACATTACAGGGATTGAGGTAACGGGAGGTGACCGGGGACACCGGTAACATTACAGGGATTCTTAGGTACGAGGGTGACCGGGGAAACGGTAACATTACATGGGAATATGATGTACGGGGAAGGGTGACCAGGGACACCGTTAAACAATTAAAAGGGGAATATGAGGTACGGGGAGGGTGACCGGGACAACCGGTAACCTTACAGGGGAATATGAGGTACGGGGAGGGTGACCGGGACACCGTAACATTACATGGGAATGAAGTACGGGGGGGTGACCGGGGACCGTAACATTACAGGGGATGTGAGGTGCGGTAAAGGTGACTCGGGACACCGTAACATTACAGGGATATGAGGTGCGGGGAAGGTGACCGGGGACACCGGTAACATTACAGGGATATGAGGTACGTGGAAGGTGACCCGGGGACACCGGTAACATCAGGGCTATGAGGTAGCGGGAAGGTGACCTGGGACACGGAAACATTACAGGGGTATGAGTACGGGTAGGGTGCTACCGGACACCGTTAACATTACAGGGATATGAGATACGTGGAAGGTGACCGGTGAACCCGGTAACATTACAGGGGATATGGAGGTACGGGGAGGGTGACCCGGGACACGGGTAACATTACAGGGATCTGAGGTACGGGAGGGTGACCCGGGACACCGGTAATCATTACCGGGAATTGAAAGGTACGGGGAGGGTACCGTGGACACGGTAACATTACAGGGGAATATGAGGTACGGGAGGGTGACCGGGACAACGTAACATACAGGGATATTATGTACGGGGAGGGTGACCGGGGACAACGTAACATTATCAGGGATATGAGGTACGGGGCGGGTGACCGGGGACACGGTAACATTACCGGGGATTATGAGGTAACGGGAAGGTGACCGGGGCCACCGTTACATTACAGGGTATATGAGGTACGGGGAAGGTTACCGGGACCCGTAACATTATTAAGGGATCAATGAGGTTACGGGGAAGGTGACCCGGGGACACCGTAAACATTACCGGGGAAATGAGGTACGGGGAGTTGACCGGGGACCCCCGGAATCATTAATCAGGGGATATTAGATACGTGGAGGGTGACCGGGACACCGGTACATTACAGGGGATATGAGTACGGGGAGGGTGACCGGGGACACGGTACATTACAGGGGATATGAAGGTAAGGGGAGGTGTGACCGGGGACACCGTAACATTTACCGGGATATGAGGTAAGGGGAGGGTGACCGGGGACACCGGTAACCTTACCGGGGGATTATGAGGTCGGGGAGGGTGACCGGGGACAACCGGTAACATTAACTGGGATATGAAGGTACGGGATGGTGACCGGGACACCTGTAACATTACAGGGGATATAGAGGGTCCGGGGAGGTGACCCGGGACACCGGTATCATTCAGGGGATATGGGTACTGGGAGGCGTCCGGGGACACCGTGACAATTACGGGGATATGAGGTACGGGGAAGTGTACCAGGGCACCGTAACCTTCAGGGGATATGAGGTAACGGGGAGGGTGACCCAGGGACAACCGGGTAACATTACGGGGATATGAGGTCGGGGAAGGTGACGGGGACACCGGTGAACATTACAGGGGATATGATGTCGGGAGGGCGACCGGGACACCGGTAACATTCAGGGATATGAGGTACGGGGGAAGGTGACCGGGGACACCGTAACATTACAGGTATATGAGTCGGGGAAGGTACCGGGGACACCGGTAACATTACAGGGATATGAGGTCATGGATGGGGACCGGTAACATTACAGGGATATGAGGTACGCGGTAAGGTGACCCGGGACACCGGTAACATCAAGGGTATATGAGGTACGGGTAGGATTACCGGGGACACCGGTAAATTACAGGGATATTCGGTAGCGGGAGGGGGACCGGTAACATTACAGGGGATATGAGGTACGGGAGCGGTGACAGACACCGGTAACACTACAGGGGATATGAGGTGAAGAATGGTGAACTGCCTTTCAATACAGTGGTGTTTTATAGTCCATTTTCGGCCACACCCCCTAAAACGCCCAGTCTTTCTAAACTCCGCCCACCCAAGACATCCACTTCCGGCTCCCATAGCACACTTGAACTGTGGTTTACCTATAGTCATCCTTCCAGCTGTTGCCATGGTCCACTGTGTTTGTGGCAGACCATGAAGTGCAGTTGGGAGGCAGTGATGTCATTTCCTGAGGAAGTTGACTCGTTGAAGCTGGAGAACCCGGAAGAGAGGACCCAGGAGGGATCCATTTGATGGTTGTGTTGAGGTACTGACAATTACACAGCAGCGTCACATCTGAACTCTTGTCTGTGGTGGGTAAATTGTTTCAGATACATAACCTGTCTGTTACTATGGAGACCGGTAAACACCCACTGGGTGCTGTCAGTCATGACCAGGAACAATCCCATAGGAAACCCATGGGTTTTCAACTACCACTGACCCTCCAGTGCTGATCCTAGTGCCCGACCTTGTACCAGTCCTCACATCCATTTCCCAGCTCACTGTGCCTACAGATGGATGGGATGGTGATTTGTCGTATTGGGGACAGTCACAGAACTGATAAGGTTACAGCTGGGGGTGTCCACACTGAAATAAAAATGGTTTATTTAATCCACGGTGGCTCAGTGGTTAGCACTGATCCCTTGCAGCGCTGAGGTCCTGAGTTCGATTCCACCCTTGAGTTCGATTCCACCCAAGGAGTTTGTATGTTCTCCCCGTGCTTGCGTGGGTTTCCCCCGGCACACCGGTTTCCCCCCACAATCATAAAGACATACTGATAGTTTGTATTTGTACATAATGTGCTTAGATTGTAAGCTCTTCGGGGCAGGACCTGATGTGAATGTATACATGTAATTGTAAAGCGCTACGGAAGATGTTAGCGCTATATAAATCCACAATAATAATTTTTAAAAAAATAATAATTGCCAGGTTATTGTCTTCACGTTCCCTTATTAAAGATAGTGCTGAAGCCAGGAGGAAGCCTGGCAGATATAAAACTGGTAGTGCACTAAGTGATTTCTTTTGGCGGACACTGCTCAATGAACAATATTGGGAGGTAGGTACAGTCAATCCTACTGTCGGCCCCAGGTACTTTTCACCTATATTATATTAAAAATAAACTTCTACTTGCCAATACTGATCCCCCCTCCAGCAGGTTCACGCCTCCTTTGCTGCAGTGGTGAGCTGGTTAGGAGCACTAAACTGCTTCTATAAATCCCCCACTGCTGCATCCATCCTCCCACCCACCATTTTACAGGGAATTGATTGGGTAGGAGCCCAGGGAGGGACCTTCCATTTGTATGTTGTGTTGAGGTAATGACAATTACACAGCAGCAGTCCACACTGACCTTGTCTGTGTGGGTAGGGGAAGTTGTTTCATATACAGAACATGTCTGTTTACTATGGAGACAGGTAAACACCCACTGGGTGCTGTCAGTCAACGACACAGGAACAATCCCATGGAAACCCACTGGGGTTCAACTACCAAATGACCCTCAGTGGCTGATCTAGTGCCAGACCTTGGTACCCAGTCCTCACATCACCATTTCCCAGCTCACTGTGCACATAGAGATGGATGGGCGGTGATTTGTAGTATTGGACATCACAAACTGATAAGGTTACAGCTGGGGGTGTCCACACTGAATAAAAAATGGTTTATTTAATCCACCGGTGGCTCAGGTGGTTAGCACGATCCCTTGGAGCGCTTGAGGTCCTGAGTTCGATTCCACCTTGAGTGCGATTCCACCCAAGGATGTTGTTGTTTCTCCCCGTGCTTGCGTGGGTTTCCCCCGGCACAAGCCGGTTTACCCCACAATCAAAGACATACTGATAGTTGTATTTGTACATAATTGTGCTAGATTGTAAGTCTTCGGGGCAGGACCTGATTGTGAATGTATACATGGAATTGTAAAGCGCTACGGAAGATGTTAGCGCGTATATAAATCCACTAATAATAATTAAAAAAAAAATAATTGCAGGTGTATTGTCTTCAGTTCCCTTATTAAAGATAGTGCTGAAGCCAGGAGGAAGCCTGGCAGATAATAACTGGTAGTGCACTAAGTGATTTCTTTTGGCGGACACTGTAATGAACAATATGGGAGGTAGGTACAGTCAATCCTACTGTCGGCCCCCAGGTACTTTTCACCTATATTATTAAAAATAAACTTCTACTTTGCCAATTACTGATCCCCCCTCAGCAGGTTCACGCTCCTTTGCGTCGAGTGGTGAGCTGGTAGGAGCCACTAAACTGCTTTATAAATCCCCACTGCTGCATCCATCCTCCCACCCACAATGACAGTGAAATAACAGCTTGTCAGATAATTATATATCCAATGGGATTAAAGAGGTGTCGGCTTCATGTGAAGGAGGAAACCAATCAGATTGCAGCATTAATACACTTACAGAACAGATACAGGGAACAGATACCGACCAGTTGATGGGGAACAAGGATAAAAACCAGCGGAAGGAGAGAATCCTGAATCTCACACTGGACATTTCTTCTGCTGACTGGACGGTGAGGGACTGGGACAGGAGGGGAATCTTGTTGGGAATAATGGACCTACATGGGAGTCTCTACTTTACATTATAACATGGGAATTATCTCATATAGGATATTAAATCCCCATCTCTCTGACTATATAGGATTACATTGTAATGAAGAAGCCTGGCGATGGCGTCCCACAGATCTGCACTGACTGTATGTTGGAAGGATCCTGCAGGCTCCATCCCCCAACTGTGTCCCATCCGTCTCGCCCGTCATACAGAAGGAATACAAAAGATCCTGGACCTCATCTCCAACTTCATCCACCTGCTGACTGAGAGGTGGGTGTGTCCCAATCCGTGATTGTTTAGTAACAGTGGATGATATCCGTCTCTCTGTCTGGGTGGTGACTGTAACATTGTGTGTGCCAGGTTGCCATAAGTGTGAGGATGTTTCCATCTATTTGACCTTGAGGAGTGGGAGTATTTAAAGGAAACAAGACCCTTTACAGGGAAGTGATGAGAGGAATCCACAACAGATCCACCCACTGGGTGAGTAATGTTTGTAGTTTTAACAGAAACACTTTTAACTGAAATGCAAGTAATATATACATGTAAGAACACATATGTTGTCTTTGCTTGGTGTTTCAGTGTATATTTTTAAAAATATTTTAGGGTTTATAATCTAATTAAGGGGATGCTGTATTTAAGGGAAGTTCAGTGCAAATACATATGCTTTTCAGAAAAAAGAGCAGTATTTTTCCATCCTAATGACCTTAATCTGCCCTTCGGCATTGTGTCTGTATATAAATAAATGCACCAAATAACTGATTCCTGTTTGCAGGACCCTAGTAGAGACCGTTATGGTTTTGCCTTTGACCCACGCTGGGTTGATTCAGTTTGCTCAGTAAGATCTGAGCTGTGTGACCCATCCAACAGCCAATCGTAGAAATTACGGTTAGGAACATTCAGAAGTGGTGCATTCTGGGAAAAGGACCTTTAGAACCTGAAATGTCAGCTCACTATGTCAACCAGGAACAGCAAAGGAATGAAATCAACTGATATTTAAAATGGGAGAGAATATGTAAATAACTAAGAAGGCATTACACAAACTAACAATGTAACAAATATTGATCTTCCACTAAACTGTCCCTTTAATTTGCCACGTTGTAAGGATTGATTTTCTCCTTATTATAATTTAGGTCTGACTATAGGGTACAAAGAGCCATGTCACTATTCCCCGCATTAGATTGCGTGTTAAAACGGGCTGTGTGGCCTAAGCACTCTGTAAGTGTATTAATGCTGCAATCTGATTGGTTTCCTCCTTCACAAGATTCTGACTCTTCTTTAATATTTGCTGCATAATTACTGGACAAGCCATCATTTACTTTGCATTCCATTATACCAGTAGATGTATCGGTTACCTGTTCTGTAAGTGTATTAATGTTGCAATATGTATGGTCACCTTGATCCCATGAAGTGGATTCCTCTTTAATAGCATTTGACATGTTATCTATATTGCACTCCATGATAGTAGTAGATGTATCTGTTCCCTGTATCTGTTCTGTAAGTGTATTAATGCTGCAATCTGATTGGTTTCCTCCTTCCCATGAGGCCAACTCCTCTTTAATCCCATTGGATATATAATTATCTGACAAGCTGTTATTTAGGTTACATCCCATGATAGTAGTAGATGTATCTGTTTCCCTGTATCTGTTCTGTGCTGCAATCTGATTGGTTTCCTCCTTCCCATGATTCCGACACACCCACCTCTCCAGTCAGCAGGTGGATGATGTTGGAGATGAGGTCCAGGATCTTCTTGTCATTTTCCTTCTGTATGACGGAGCGAGACGGATGGGACACAGTTGGGGGATGGAGCCTGCAGGATCCTTCCAACATACAGTCAGTGCAGCTCTGTGGGACGCCATCGCCAGGCTTCTTCATTACAATGTAATCCTATATAGGGGGAGAGATGAGGGATTTAATATCTATATAGAGATAATTCCCATGTTATAATGTACAGTAGAGACTCCCCATGTCATGTTCCAGTTATTCCCAACAAGATTCCCCTCCCTGTCCCAGTCCCCTCACCTGTCCAGTCAGCAGATAGATAATGTCCAGTGTGAGATTCAGGATTCTCTCCTTCCGTTGAGTCTTATCCTTCTTCCCCATCACTGGGTCCTTTCCTCCCAGATTCCCTGTAGGTCCTCGTGGATACAGTGATCAATGCTCTGGAAATAAAGCCATTTGGCAGGGGTTAAAGGAGAAAGATACAGTATGTGCGAGATGCCAGAGATACAGACGGTAACTGATCGTCGCCATAAGTGAATTTCATTATACGATTAATTTACTGCACTTTTCCACTATTGTCAATATTAAAACCCGGTCAACTGAAATATTGTGGCGCCCGGTCAATCGGGTTAAAATATCGCCTTGTGTAGCCTTAAGTCCTACAGCAAGAAGGCAAAACATCATTGTCTAAAAGGGGAGGGGCTCTGAACACATCATAGGTTATATGTAGCCACAGAAGAGTAACGTTATAATAGGAAATGTCTCCCTTGCATATTGTTCTATACACTAGCGCTTACCTGCAGACCTCCCCGTCACGTTCCGGACAACCGCCCAGCCAGATAACTTTATGGTGGATGGTCACTGGTTCCTGTTTTCGGCATGGTAACCTCTCTTCACCTTTACCTTGGAGGAACCCAAGTACATGTAAATAACTATTCATTGTCACCAATTTATTGTACAATAAACACTTTGGGCCTCATTTACCCACAGTCGCTGGGCAAATATATGGAGTTAAAGTTGCTAACTGGTTTTGTGAATGAACCTTTAAGCTGGGTACAAACAGTACCCAATCTCTGGAATGGGTAAGACTCTGCGTCCTTTTCTTTTATAGTAGAGCAATTGAGGGTACACACAGTCCAGAGAGTTCTTCCTAGATACGGTGATTTACACAAGAATAGAGAAGTTGGGATCTGCATTTTCCCACGGCGGCCGCGTCTGAGCCCTCTCTATACTTTAGTACAGGGGGCCGACAGAGCCAGCCAAGGGAATGGAAATTTCGATGTCGGAGACAAAACGAAGTGGTCCGCCATCGCGACCGTTGGTGGCGTCTGGAATGCTCATTCATGTGCGGATACACAGGAGGAGTGTTAATTTCAGACGGATCACCACTTACTCGTTTCGTGCCGGTATTCTGCTCGATGTGAAACCACAGAATTCATACACAGTATAACATTGTTAGTGGCGATAAATGTTTTGCTGAAATCAATCAAGGCTCTTTTCCAGATGGACAGTTTCTTGTTCGGAATGACGTGGTTGTAGTTTAAGCATGGTGACCCGGTGTTTAATACTGCTACGGGGGGAGGAAAACATTTAATTCTAATCTGCTGCCCATTTTGGATACGCTTCTTTATATTTTGTTCCGATCATGCGTGTGTTGTTACATGAGCCACGATTTACTTTTATATTATAAAATGAATCGTGCTGTATAGACAGTAGACCAATTCGTTTTCCTTTTTGCCATTTAAATGCAGTTCATTAAATGGAAAACAGCTCCCCGTTTTGTAGTCCTGCTATATGAATGTGTTGAAAAGGTTGATGTGGTAGTAGCAGACTTGAATGACCATGCTCTCCCATTATGAATGACTAAACCCGCATCTCTTACGGGGCTATAGGAGGGTCCGACGGTCAGTGTGTCTTTAACTTAGTACTTGTCCTATGTAAATCTCTAAATGGGGTAAGAAAATCCCTAAGTATAATTTCAATCCCGAAGAAAACCATGAATAAAATATATAAAGTATATAGGTATCAGTTCAAATAAATAAAAACACTAAGTAGGTCAAAGAATAGGTCTAGTTTGGGGTGCTGGTAGGGGCAGGGTAGTGTCTAAGTTTGCACAGTCCATTAATTATTACGGTTTATCATTGATGTCATTCCTGTTGATGCTCGATACTTTAGAAGCATCAAACAGGAAATGACATCAATGCATCTAAATGTGAAAACAAAGTGGATGGGTAATGGAGATTGCATCATACTGAATCATACCCCTGTGCCCTGGCAGGAACCTAGTTTAGTGTTAATTCCATTAGGAGGAAGGGGTAGAGGGTAGCGGATTTAGAGGGACATCGAGGGCAGGAGAGAAAGGATTTTAGGTATGCATGCTTTGCTAAGGATACTGATTGTCTACCCTCAAACTAATTACCCACAAACTGACACCTCGCTAGTTTAAAAATTGTTCAGACGCTCCTAAATATAAAACATACTTACAGCATCGATCCCTTTTTCACTGCTTGCCTGCTATACGAGACTTTTTCCAGTCAGAAGAAGCAGACGAGGAGACGACTGGTAATGGCCGGCCGTGATGTCTTATTACATAATAAATTCTTTGAGAAGGGATGATAAAGTGGTGCTCCAACTGTTAAAAGAGCTTGTGTCGCCTGGTTTGCCTTATTCCAACAAGCTCACACCAGGGCGTCTGCTTGACACGGGGTACGGGGTTAATTGGGTTAATCTATAAGCTGTAGTCGGAGGGGATGCTACACCACCCTTAAGGAAAAGGTTTGGAAACAATGCTGATGGTCTTCCCACTCAATGAATAATTGTAGTTCCGTGACCAATATAACTTACACAAGGCTAGAGTATAGAGGTGTAAATTGTAAGATAGTACGGGATACACGTGGGGAAAGGATAAAGTCAAATGTGTACATTAACTTTATAATTAGGATGTTATTCAGTATGTTTGAACCACATTTCCCATAAACCCGTTCTAGTGACGTTTATAAACTTATCTGGAATCAGGTGAGGAAAATCAATCGTTTTTACAAAAATGAGGTGCATGATAAAGTTTTATACTAATAAGTAGCTTATAACTTTTAAAGGGCATGTTCCCCCCCCCCCAAAATGAATAAATCCTTCACCTACATAGTGCTCCTTATGTTCTCATGCAGTGTCTGGTCTAAAGTCCAGATTAATGTCAGAGTAGGAGCTTGTCTGTGTGTAATAGGGTATCTCACCCTTTCTTGGAGGACAGGAAGGACAGCCTCGCTCCAATGTCTGGCATTGGCTGATCTCTCAATCAATCAAAGACGTGTCTTCTGCTGACTGCTTAAAAAGTCCATAGCAATAAAAGCAAAGGCTTGTGTTTATCCAGAACAACCTACATGTATTGTATTCCAAGAAACTGAAATATTTGGTTGGACTGGATCAATTGGACTATGATTCCCACAATGCAATGCTGTGGACAAACCCAAGTTGTCGCATAGGGGTGTTTCGATGGACCAAATGGAAGCTAGATGTATGGAAACCTCCTGAGACGGCGCCTCCTTGGAGAATTATGACAGAGTGACGGAGCCCATGAATGATGGGATCAGCTCAGATAATGTCTCTCACACAGCTTGTCAGTAGAGCCCCTTCTCGCTATCAAAGATAAGTATGATAATAGCTCAGATGGCCGCAATTTGTACTTTTACTACTTATCACCCCTCCTAACATTGTCTTCATCCCACCCCAAACCCTTCCATCTACTGACTCTCCCCGTTATAACTATAACACTTACATTTGTATCCTCCCACCCCAACCACTGACCTCTTACTGCGCCTACCCTTTATAACTATCACCCAACAGTTGTCTCCTCCCACCCCAAACCCTTCCCTCTTATGCCTCCTCCTCTTGTAGAACTATTCCCCCTAACTTGTATCCTCCCACCCCAAACCCGTTCCCTCTTACTGCTCCTCCTCTTTATAACATCCCCTAAAATGTCTCCTACACCCCAAAAACCCTGTCCTCTCTTACATGCCTATCCCCTTTATAACTATCACCTTCATTGTCTACTCCCACCCCAAACCCTTCCCTCTTACTGCTCCTCCTCTTTGTAAACTACTCCCTCCTAACCTTGTCTCCTCCACCGCAAAGCCTTCCCTCTTACGAATACTCCCCGTTATAATATCCACCCTACATTGCTCCCCCACCCCAAACCTTCCCTAGTACTGCCTACAACTTTATAACTATCCCCCTTAACATTGTCTCCTCCCACCCCAAACCCTTCCCTCTTACTGCTCCTCCCCTTATAACTATCACCTACATGGTCTCCTCCCACCCCACCCCAAACCCTTCCTTTACTGCTCCTACCCTTTATAACTATCCACCTAACATGGGTAGCCTCCCACCCCCAAACAATTCCCCGTCCTGCTCATCCCCTTTCTAAACTATCACCCTTACATGTCTCCCCTCACCCCAAAACCCTTCCCAACGGACTCCCCTTCCCTTATAACTAGCCACCACTAACGTGACTCCTCCAACCCCCAAACCCTTCCCACTTACTGGCCCCTCCTCCCCTCTTGATAACTCTATCCCCTAACATTGGCTACTCCCACCCCAAACCTTTCCCACGTGACTGCTACCTCCCACTGTATAACTATCACCCTTACATTGTCTCCTCCACCCCAAAACCCTTCCCACGTACTGCCTCCCCCTTGTTATAACTACCCCCTACATTGTCTCATCCCACCCCAAACCATTCCATTTCTACTGCTCCTCCCCTCGTATAAACTATCACCTAACATTGACTCTACCACCCCAAACACTTCCCCCACTTATGCCCCTAACCCTTTATAAACTATCCCCCGCCTAACAGTGGCTCACCCCACCCCAAATCCTTCCCGCTTAGGATCCGTCCACTTTATAACTGATCACCCTAACATTGCCTTCCTCCCACCCCAAACCATCCCTACTGCTCCGTAGCGGCCGCCCGTTCTAAACTATCACCCTTAATGTCCCTCCCACCCCATAAAAACCCCTTCCAACTTACTTTGCTCCGCCCTTATAACGATCACCTCTAACATTGATATCCTTCCACCCCACACCCCTTCCCAATTACTGCTCCCCCCTTTATAACTGATCACCAGTCTTAACATTGACTCCTCCCACCCCAAACTTCCTCCTGCTGTCCTACCCACTGTATACCTCTATTCCATAACATCGTCTCTCCCAACCCCAAACCTTCCCTCTTACTGCTTCTCCCCTCTATTACTATAACCCTAAAAAATGTGTCTCCTCCCACCCCAAACCATTCCCTTTACTGCTCCTCACTTTATAAACTCTATCCCACCTAACATTTGCCCCCACCCCAAACCCTTCCCTCTTACTGCTCCCCTTTAATAACTCTATCCCTAACATTGCCTCTCCCACCACCAAACCCTTCCCTCTTACTGCTCCTCCCCCTTTATACTCTATCCCCCTAACATTGTCTCCTTTCTAACTATTCCACCCTAACATTGACTCCTCCCACCACCAATCCTGTCCACTTACTGCTCCTCCCTTATAACTATCCCCCATAACATTGACCCCAACCCAAACCGTTCCCACGTACTACTTACTTACTTCTGTGCCCTAACTATTCCCTACCCCTAACATCGCCTACTCCCTTTATAAACTATCCCCTATACATGTATCCTCACACCCCAACCCTTCCCTATGAATGCTCACCCTTGAATAACATTCCCCTTTCCAACATTGCCTCCTCCCCTTATAACTATCCCATAACATTTCCTCCCACCACCAAACTATTCCCTCTTACTAGCTATCCCCTTTATACAATATTCCCCGAGCAGTGCTCCTCCCCTTTTCTAACTATCCCCCTTAACCTATGTCTCCTCCCACCCCCCAAAACCCTTCCCTCTTACTGCTACCTCACTTTATAACTATCCACCCTTAATTGCTCTCCTCCCACCCCAAACCCTTCCCTCTTACTGACTCTCACCGTTATAACTATCCTCCTAACAGGGTCCTCCTCCCACCCCAAACCCTTCCCTCTTACTGCCTCCTCACCATTTATAACTATCACCCTTACATGCTCCTCCCACCCCAAAACACTTACAACTTACTGCCCCTTCCCCGTTATAACTAGCACCCTAAAGTGACTACTCCAACCCTAACCCCTTCCCAACTTACGCTCACTACCAGTTATAATCTACACCATAACCTTGTATCCTCCAACCAAACCTTTTCCCACTTATGTCCTCCCCTTTATATAATATTCACCCTTACAGTGTCTCCGTCCCACCCCAAACCCTTCACAATATGACCCTCCCCTTTATAAGCATCCCCCTACTTGTCTCCTCCCATCCCCAAACCCCTGTTTCCTTAATGCTCATCCCTTTATAAATCACCCCTAACATTGACTGTCCCACCCCAAACCCTTCCCATTACGCCCATCCTCTCTTTATAACTAGACCAACATAAAATGTTCTCATCCCACCCCAAAACCCTGTCCCTCTTACTGCCTCCTCCCATTGATAAACATCACCCTAACATGCCTCCTCACACCCCAAACCCTTCCCTCTTACTGCCTCCTCCCATTTTAAAACTATACCCTTACATTGTCTCCTCCACCCCAAAACCCTTCCCACTATGACTCCTACCTTTATAACTATCAAGAATCCAACTAACATGACTCCTTCCACCCCAAACCCTCTTCCCACTTACTGCCTCCTCCCCTGTATAACTATCATCCCCTAACTATCTGACCTCCTCCACCCCAAAACTTCCCTCCTGCGTCTCCCTTTTATACCTCTATTCCCCATAACAGGGTCTCTCCCACCCCAAAACCTTATCGTTACTGGCCTCCTCCCCTTACTTATACAACCTACACATGGTCTACTCCCACCCCAAACCATTCCTCTTACTGCTGCTAACCTTTTATAACTCTATCACAACGACACATGGCCTCCCACCCCAAACCCTTCCTCTTACTGCTCCCCTTTATAAACTCCTTATCCCCCTAACATTGCCTCCTCCACCCAAAACCTTACTCTTACTGCCCTCCTCCCTTTTATAAAGCCATACCTAGAACATTGTCCCCTCTTTAGAACGTATACCACTAAAAAACATTTGATCCTCCCACCCAAATCCTTCCCTTACTGACTCTCCTCCTTTTATAACTATCCCACTCTACATAACATTGACCCCACCCAAAGAACCCTTCCCACTTACTACTTAATGACGTGCTGTTTTGTACCTAACTATTACCCTAACATCGCCGCTACTCCCCTTTATAACTATACCCTAAACATTGTATCCTACCACCCCAAACCCTTCCCTATTACTGACATAACACAGTTAAACTATTCCCCTAACATTGCATCCTCCCTTTTAGTCACTATCCCCATACCTTCTCCTCCCAACCCAAAACCTTCCCCTCTTTACTCTTATCCCATTTATAACTTTCCCCAGCATTGCCGTCCTACCTTATAACTAGACCCCTAACATTCCTCCCACCCCCAGAACCCTTCCCTCGTACTGCTCCTCCACCTTATAACTAATCCCCCCTAACATTGCCTCCGCCCACCCAAAACCTTCTCTCATTATTGCTCCTCCATTTATAAGACGATACCAACATTGCCTACGGCACCTCCAAAATCCTTCCTTTTACTATGCTCCATCCCTTTATAACTGTAACCCGAAAATTGCCTCTCCCACACCACAAACCCTTCATCTTACTGATCCCTCCCCTTTATAACTATCCCAAAAGTGCCTCCTCCCACCCAAAACCTTCCCTTTACTGTGCCTCCCCTTTATACCTCTATTACCATAAAAGTGTCTACTCCCACCCCAAACCTTCCATCTACTGCCTCCGCTCTTTTATAACTTATACCCTAACAGGCCTCACTACCACCCCCACAAACAATTCTCCTCTTACTGCTACCTCCCCTTTATACTTATCCCAACTAACATTTTAAACCTCACCACCCCAAACACGTTTCCTCTTACTGCTCATCCCTTGATAAATCACCCCCTAACAGTGCCGCCTCCAACCCCACCCTTCCCTCTTAACTGACTTCTTCCCTTTACGCTATCCCCTCCCAACATTGACTCCTCCCCCCCAAACCCTCCTCTTACTGCCTCTCCCCTTTATAATATCCCCTCTAACATGACTGCCTCCCACCCCAAACCCTTCCCTTACTCGCTACTACCCCTTTATAAATCTATCCCCCTTAACAATGACCTCCTCACCATCCCCAAACCCTTCCCCATCTTAATGCTCCCCCCCTGTATAACTACCCTCAACATTGCCTTCCTCCCGCACCAAACCCTTCCAATCTTACTGCTCTCCTCTCCCTTTATAAATATCCCCCTTCTAAAGAAAACAATTGCCCCTCCCACCCCAAACCCTTCCTCTATGCTCCTCACTTATAACGATCCCCTAAACATGCCTCCTCCCACCCCAACCATTCCCGCTTACCTGCTCCACCCCTTTTCATAACTATCCCTCTAAAATTGCCTCCCCTCCCACCCCAAACCCTTCCATCTACATGCTCCTCCCCTGTATAACTATCCCCCTCCTAACATGCCTCCTCCCACCACCAAACCCTCCCTCTACTGCTCTTCCCTTTATAACTATCCCCGCCGAACATGCATCCTCCCCCACACCCCAAACCTTCCCTTCTTACTGCTCTCACTTTTATAACTATCCCCGCTAACATTGCCTCATCCCACCCCAAACCCTTCCCTCTTACTGCCTCCTCCATTTATAACTAATCCCCCTAACATTGCCTCCTCCCAGCCCCAAACCCTTCCCTCTTACTGACGTCCTCCCATTTATAAAACGATCCACCTAACAGTGCCTCCTCCCACGCCCAACCCTTCCCTTCTTACTAGCTCCTCCCTTTTTGATAACTATCAACTAACATTGCCTCCTCCCACACCAAACCCTTCCATCTTACTGATCCCTCCCTTTATAAACTATCCACCTAACATTGCCTCTCCCACCCCAAACCTTCACTATTTACTGCCTCCTCCCTTTATAATATCCCCAACATTGCCTCCTCCCACCCCACCAAAACCCGCCACTCGTACTGCCTCCTCCCGTTATAAATGTCACCATACATTAGCCCCCCTTCCCACACCAAACACTTCCATCTACTGCCCTCCCCTTTCTAACGGGTCACCCTAAATTGCCCCCTCCCACCCCAAACCTTCCCTCTAATGATCCTCCCCTTCATAGTAGAATTGAAATATAAAGAATCTACTGGGAGCAGAGCGGAACTTAAGATCATCTGTAAGAATTTAAAAGGGTAAGAAAGGTAGTCCTGGGTGTCTGCGGGTAAAGTCCAGATTTTTAATCCCATTTAGAAGCTGAGACTTGTACACTGCAAGAAACCCCTCAAACATCTCACAGCTGAAAGACATTATACAGTTGGGCAAATTTACCCCAGATAGGGGTTACTCCCATGGCGAAATAACTGCTCCTTTCCATTTACATTGTTCGACAGAGTTTGTAGATACATGGATGACAAACGAGTGGCCCAATTTCCCACAGGGGCCAGGTTAATTTTGTGACGTTTACCTGCCCAATATCTGAATGATGATGATAGAAAGATGATAGGTAGATTAGATAGACATAGAGAAAAACAGATTGCCTAAGAGGAGGATAGACATTGTTTTGGGGCTTTGATAGAAAATCAATCAGAAATACATTGTACATGGATAGAAATTGGTTAGATGATAGGATGCAGAGGAGTATGTTGTTAATAATCTTCATCATTAGGGACTAAAGTGCTAAGTGGGGGCCACAGGAGTTCTGTGTTGCCGGACGCTTCCATTTAATCTATTTATTAATGAGTGGAAGGGGGTATTGTCAGCAAGGTTTCTGTTGTTTGCTGATGACACAAACTGTGTCGACCATTAAAAAACTTCAGAGGATGTTGCCAATCGTTACAGGGGGACTTAGATAGATTATCACATATGGGCTGCATAAGTAGGCAGATTTGAGGAGATGAAAATTCAATGTTGATAAATGGAAAGGTTGAGCATTTGGACTTAAAATCATGTTGAATTGAGAGCGAGGGGATGACTAGTGAAATGTCCTCAAGACCTAAACTTTAAGTACAGTTGCATCTAATTGAATACAACGATATAGCAAGGCGGATGAAGAATATACAGATTATACCGTTTCCTGGATGAATGAATATTACAGATATACCTGACTGGATGGATGAATATTACAGATTATACCATGACCCTGGGATGGATGGAATATTACAGATATACAATGACCTGGATATGACATATTACGTATTACCATGACCAGGATGAGGATGCATATAAGATATACGGTGTCCTGGATGAAGAATATTACAGATATACCGGACCTGGATGGATGAATTTACAGATATACATGACTGGCATGGATGATATTACAATTATACGTGTCCTGGATGAAATGAAATTACAGAGTATACGTGGTGTCCTGGGAGAATGAACATTACAGAGTATACCGTGACCTGGATGCGATGAATATTACAGATTACCGTGACTGGATGGATGAATATTACAGATATACCGTGACGCGGATGATGAATATTACAGATACCTACCTGATGGATTAATAATCCCTACGATGAGTGCATGAATATGAAATATTACAGATATAAAATACCGTGACCGATGGTGTAGATCAGGTGAGATGAATATTACAGATATACCGTGACCCTGGATGGATGAATAGAATACTTACCTGTATGCATTACAGATATACCGTGACCTGGATGAATGAATATACGAGATAGACCGTGACTGGATGATGTATAGTATACTCTGTATAATTACAGATATACCGTGTCCTGGATGAATGATATTACAGATATACGCTCACCCACTGGATGGATGAATATTACAGTATACGTGTCCTGGATCGAATGAATATTACAGATATAACCTTGACCTGATGAGAATTTCCAGATATAACAGTGCTCCTGGCATGAAATGGAATATTACAGATATACGCTTGACCTGGATGGATGAATATTACAGAATTACCGGACCTGGATGAAATGAATTATAAGTTACCGTGACTGGGAGGATGAATTTACAGATATACCGTGACCTGGGATGAAATGAATATTACAGCTTATACCGTACTGGATGACTGATTTACAGATATAGCCGTGCCTAGGAGTGAATGAATATTACAGATTATAACCGTGACCCCTGGATGAATGATTCAATAGTACCGGTAAGATATACAGAATCATACTGTCCTTTGAATGAATATTACATATATACCGTGACCTGGATGTGATGAATATTACAGATATACCGTGTCCTGTGATATGAATATTACAGATATACCGTGACCTGGGATGGATGAATCATACAGATACTACCTTGACCTGAGGATGACTATTACAGATATAACCGTGTCCTGGATGAATGAATATTAACAGATTACCGTTGGACGGTATGGATGATGAATATTATCAGATATACGTGACCGTGAGTGACTTACGTTCGTGACTGAGAATGATATAATTCTTACATGGATGATATACCGGACTATATACGGGTATGGATGAATATTACAGTATCCCGTGACCTGGCAGGAATGATAGAAGATATTACCCTGACCTGGATGGAATGAATATTACAGATATACCCGTGACCTGGATTGGATGAATATAACAGATACGTGACCTGGATGGATGAATATTACAGATATACCGTGACCTGGATGGATGACATATTACAGATCTACACCGTGACCTGAGATGAATATTACAGATATACCGTGACCGTGGATTGATATTTAGACACGGCCGGTGGGGAATTGAATTTACAGATATTCAAACCCCTGAACCTGAGTGGGATGAATATTACCAGATATCACAAAAACCCCGTGACCTGAGGATGAATATTACAGATAACCGTGCCTGAGCGATGAAGGAATATACAAGACCCGTGACCTGGATGGATTGAATATTACAGATACACCGTGCACCTGGCATGGATGAATATTACAGATACACCGTGACCTGGATGAATGAATAATTACAGATACAGCCGTTGAACCTGGATGGATGAATATTCAGATAAGACACCGTGACCCTGGCCTGGATAATATTAGCAGAATACACCGTACGCCGAACCTGGATGGATAATTATTACAGAATCACCGTGACTGGATGAATGTGTTATTACAGATATACCGTGACCTGAGGTGAATAATATTACGATATACACCGTGACCTGATGGACCGAATATTCAGATACAACCGTGACCTGGAGGATGAAATATTACAGATGACACCACTCATGACCTGGATGGTAATGAATTTACAGAGATCGACCGTGACAGCTGGTGAATGGAAGTATTACCAATACACGGTGACCTGGATGGAATGATACTTACAGATATCCCCGTGACCTGGATGCGTTTAGGATGATTACAGATATACATGGTGACCCTGGTGCGATCATGAATAGTTACTAGATATACTAGCCCGTTGTACCGTGTGGTGAACTGAATATTACAGTATCGTCCGTGTGACCTGTGATGGATTGAATAGTACAGAGTGATATGACCGATGATGCGACGTGACGACCCTTGGATGATTCCATATTACAAGAGATACTCACGTGACCTGGATGTAGACTAAGTAACCTAACGGGTATACAGATGATACGGGACATGGATGAATATACAGCGTTATTACCTATTACCGTGAGCCTGGATTATGAATATTATGCAAGCTACAGATACCGTGACTGGATGAATGAATTATACACGATTACCGATGACCTGTTGATCGAGATCTCTGCAGTATATAATTGTCGTACTTACCGATCCTGGAGAATGAAATTCATCATCCACGTGGACATGGATATGAAGGTGTTGAATATCATTCAGTGACCTGAGATAGGATATTTACTGGAAGATTATACCGCGTGAAAATCAGTATACGTCCCCCACCGATGAATTAGATATACTGTGACCATATGAATCTTACAATCCGGGCACGGTTAATGCCGTTTTCCTGAATAATTTCAACTTTATCGTAGCGTAGTTGTCAAGGTTCTCATCCATCCAGGACATGGTATATGTGTATAATATTCATTCATCCAGGACATGGTATTTCTTGTAATATTCATTATCCAGGGTTCACGTATATACTGTAATATTACATGTCATCCAGGTCATGGTATGTCTGTAATATTCATTATCCAGTGTCACGGTTATCTGTAATATTAATCCATCCAGGTATGGTATTGTGTAATATTCATTCACTCCAGTACATGGTATTTCTGTAATATTCATTCATCCAGGTCATGGTATTCTGTAATATTCATTTATCCAGGTCACGGATATCTAATATTCATTCATCCGTGCATGGTATTTCTGTAATATTCATTATCCAGGTCACGGATCTGTAATCATCCATCCAGGTCACGGTAAGTAATATTCTTCATCCCGGACATGGTATTCTGTAATATTCATTATAAGGTCAGGTATATCTGTAATATTCATCCATCCAGGTCACGTATATCTTTAAATTCATCCATCCAGGTCATGCGTATATCGTGTAATATTCATCCATCCAGGTCATGGTATATCTGCTAATATTCATTAATCAGGTCACGGTATATCTGTAATATCATTTATCCAGGTCACGGTATATCTGTAATATCATTCATCCAGGTCATGGTATTCTGTATATACTGTATATTACTCATCCAGGTCAGTTATCTGTAATATTCTATTCCTCCAGGTCACGGTATTCTGTAATGCATTATCATCCGGTCTATCTGTAATATTCACCATCCAGGTCACGGTATATGTGTAATATTCATTCATCCAGGAACGGTATTTCTGTAATATTCATTTATCCAGGTCACATGGTATATCTGTAATATTCATCCATCATGGTAACGGTATATCTGTAATTCATCCATCAGGTATGTATACTGTAAATTTCATCCATCCAGTGTCATGGTATATCTGTATTAATTCATTAATCCAGGTCACGGTATATCTGTATATTCATTCCATCCAGTCATGGTGTATATACTGTAATATTCATTCATCCAGGTACGTATGAGAATAATCATCTTGGTAAATATTCATTCATCCAGTCAGTTTATTGTAATATTCTATCCAGGCTCACGGTTGGTTGTATCTGTAATATTCATCCATCCAGTCACGGTATTCGTATCTGTAATATTCATCACATCAGGTCACGAGTTAGATCTGTATTTCATCCATCAGGCACGTATATCTGTAAATTCATCCATCCAGGTCACGGTATATCTGTAATATTCATCCATCAGGGTCACGGTATTCTGTAATATTCATCCATCCGAGGTCACGGTATATCTGTAATATTCATTATCCAGTCACGGTATATCTGTAATATATTCAATCCAGGTACGTTATATCTGCATATTCATTCATCCAGGTCACGGTATATCTGTAATATTCATCTCATCAGGTTCGGTATTCTGTAATATTATTCATCCAGGTCACAGGTATATCTGTAATATTCATTCATCCAGGTCAGGTTATATCTGTAATATTCATCCACCAGGTCACGAGGTATATCTGTAATATTCACCATCCAGGTCACGGTGTATATCTGTAATTTCATCCATCCAGGTCGTGACGGGATATCGTAATATTCATCATCAGGTCACGGTATATCTGTAATATTCATCCATCCAGGTCACGGTATATCTGTAATATCATCCATCCAGGTCACGGTATATCTGTATATTCATTATCCAGTGATCTGAAATTCATCCATCAGGTCACGTATATCTGTAATATTCATTCATCCAGGTCACGGTATATCTGTAATATTCATCATCCAGGTCACGGTATATCTGTATATTCATCCTATCCAGTCACGGTATATCTGTAATATTCATCATCCAGGTCACGGTTATATCTGTAATATTCATACTCCATCAGGTCACGGTATATCTGTAATATTCATTCCAGGTCACGGGATACTGTAATATTCATTCATCCAGGCAAGGTATAATCTGTAATATTCATCCATCCAGGGCACGGTATCTGTAATATATCCATCAGGTCACGGTAATCTGTAATATCATCCATCCAGGTCACGGTATATCGTAATATTCATCCATCCAGGTCAGGTATATCTGTATATTCATCCATCCAGGTCACGGTATATCTGTAATATTCATCCATCACGGTCACGGTATATCTGTAATATTCATCCATCCAGGTCACGGTATATCTGTAATATTCATCCATCCAGGCATGATATCTGTAATATTCTTCATCCAGGTCATGGTATATATCGTAATTTCATTCATCCAGGTCAGGGTATATTCTGTAATATTCATCCATCCGGTCACGGTATATCTGCTAATATATCCATCCAGGTCACGGAGTATATCTGTAATATTCATCATCCAGGTCACGGTATATCTGTAATAATCATCATCCAGGTCACGGTATATCTGTAATTTATCCATCCAGGACGTATATCTGTAATATTCATCCATCAGGTCAGGTAATTGTAATATTCATCCATCCAGGGTCACGGTATATCGTAATATTCATCCATCCACGGTACTATCTGTAATATCATCATCAGGTCACGGTATCTGATATATTAATCAGTCACGGTATTCTGTAATATTCATTCAATCCATGGTCACGGTATATCTGTAATATTCATCATCCAGGTCACGGTATATCTGAATATATCATCCAGGTCATGCTGTATTTCGGTAATATTCATCCATCCAGGTCACGTGTATCTGTAATATTCATCCATCCAGGTCACGGTATATCTGTTAATTCATTCATCCAGGTCACCGGTACCATAATCTGTGATATGCTAATTGGGATTTTCCAGGGTACATAATTGCCACAGATTCTTGTACAAGTCATTTTGAATTGAGAAAGCCAGTCGGAGACTAGCGAAACGTCTTCAACAAACTAAACTTCAGTCCAGTTGATCTAATTGAATACAACAGATAGTTCTGAAGACGTTTCGCTAGTCATCCTTTCTTTCTCAATCAAATAACATACTGAGGCAGCAATTGGTACATCCAAAAGACCCAATACCAAAGCACAAGAAAAGCGACATCATTACGCAGTGCAGTGTGACATCATATAGCGCAGCGCAGTGTGACTCATACGCAGTGCAGTGCAGTGAAGAATGCTCTGATTGTATGTGGGGGAGACCAAACAGCAACTGCATCAACGTATGGCCCCAGACAGAAGAGCCAATTCCTCGGGTCAGGACTCAGCCGTGTATCTGCATCTTAAGGATAAAGGACATACCTTGAAGATTGTAAGTTAACATACTGGGAAGAAACGTGACTGGTTTCAGAGAGGTGTTAAGGAGGCCATTTATGTAAAAATAAAGAAACCAAAGCCTGAATAGAGGTGGGGGGGTTCGACACCAACTGTCTGCCATGTACATGCTGATGCTTGTAATGCTGAGATCCAGTCGGATGACTAGACAAACGTCTTCAAGAACTAAACTTTAAGTCCAGTTGATCTAACTGAATACAAACAGATACAATCAGTAAGTATATTTTTCTAGTTTTCATCTGTAGGCACACAAGTTTATTTGAATGGTTTTCCATAAAGCAACACACATGCAGAACAGCCAAACAAACTCTTACTTATCACATTGGTCTCTTTGTAACTTTATTGCAATAATCGCAATGAATGTTTATCTAAGTTGTGACAGAACATCATTTCCATTGCACCTGCCATGGGAAGTAGCAGACAAACGAAAGTCCTTGTTTATGGACATGAACAATATTAGAATGGGACACATGCCCAGCTGCAGAACATCCTCCTATTTATTACTATGGCATTTCCTTCATATGGCCAAGAGCTTAGTCAGTGTCAGACCCTTCCAGCCACAAACCGAGGATCTACCCATGAGCCTTTATCCTACTATGAATTATTGATTCCATGTGAAGAGAACAATCCAGCACTATGTAAAGCATGACAGGCCAGGCTAGGGACATTCTCCGGCTCCATCATTCTCAGCCAATCACAGTGCTGGATTGCTGCCTAATTTCCAGTAACAGTTGGTATTGGTCATCTGGAGTGTTCTGTTAAAACATTTACTGTATTGCTCCAAACATCTACAATAGATACCAATGGGCTATGATCTCGCTACGTCCCTGATTAATTACATGATTGGAAATGCCATTAAAACATTGCAGAATAAAGTAAACTGCACGTAATGAAACTATTTCATAGGAGGGCTGACCTACAATCTAAACCATTCACTATAAAGTGCAAAAATAAAGGAACTGATCTGGTCTAGCACTCACCATGGGGCAGGAGCCCCCAAATGTTGAACTATTCATCGCTAACATTACATGATGCTAATTTGACTTCTTGATAAATATGTGAAGTATTCGCAATCTAGAAAACATAACCACAAGAAAGCGGCAAGTTTACAATTTGACAAAAAAATTTTTCTCTCCCGTGTGAAGTCTGTAATGTGCTATAACCTGGGAACGTCGCATAAACTTTTCCCACATTCCGAACAGGAGAATGGTTTATCCCCGGTGTGGACTCTCTGGTGTTTCAGAAGGTCCGACGCTCGGTAAAACACTTCCCACACTCAGTACATGAGAAAGGTTTAATTCCCGTGTGAAGTCTCTGATGCTGAACAAGGTGTGTGCGCTGGGTGAAACATTTCCCACATTCAGGGCAAGAGAAATGTTTCCCCGGTGTGAATCCTCTGATGTTTGACAATGTCTGCCGGTCGTGTGAAACATTTCCCACATTCAGAACAGGTGAATGGTTTCTCCCCTGTGTGAATTCTCTTGTGTTGTGTTTGTAAGGCCAGACTGTCTAGTAAAACATTTCCCACACCAGAACAGGAGAAGGTTTTTACCACGGTGTGAACTTTCTGATGTTTGACAAGGTTTGAAAATGGGTGAAACTCTTCCTACATTCCACGCAGGAGAACAGTCTCTCTCCGTGTGGGTCCTCTGATGCGTACTGAGCCACGACCGTCTTGTGAAACATTTCCCACATTCATGACACGAGTACATTTCCTTGGTGTGTATTTTCTGATTTTAGAAGGTGCGAACGTTGCGTGAACATCGTCCGCACTGAAAACAGGAGTATGGCTTCTCTCCGGTGTGTATTTTTGATGTTCCACAAGGTTTCCCCGTTGTGTAAAGCATTTCCCACATTCCGAACATGGGAAAGGTTTTTTCTCCTTGTGTGTATTCTGGTGTCTGCTAACATCAGAGTGATGCTTGAAGCATTCCCGCATTGTGAGCAAGAATAGGGTTTCTCCCGGGATGTGAGTCACCGATGATGCCGCACAAGAAGTGCCTTGAAAGTAAAAGACTTGTTGCAATCTGGACACTTGTCGGCTTGTTTCGTCCGTTTTTTGGCGAGTTGCAAATGCAGATCTTTTACATTTTTTGGGAGTTTTGCTTTGTTTGGTTTCATTTAAACGCAACTCTCCAGAGCAGTGGGTGTGTCTAAATCCTGTATGGGTCCTGCAATTGTTATAACTGTAAAAACCGAACTGGTTTTCTACTTCATTTGATTTTGACTCCTCTTAATCCCATGGATATTAATTATCTGACAAGCGGTTATTTAGGTTACATCCCATGAAGTAGTAGATGTATCGTTCCTTGTATCTGTTCTGTAAGTGTATTAATGCCTGCAATCTGATTGGTTTCCTCCTCCAATGAAGCCGCCCTCCTCTTTAATACCATTGGATATATAATATCTGACAAGCAGTTATTTAGGTTACATCCCATGATAGTAGTAGATGTATCTGTTCCCTGTGATCTGTTCTGTAAGTGTATTAATGCTGCAATTGTTGGTTTCCTCTTCCCATGAAGCCGACTCCTCTTTAATGCCATTGGGTATATAATTATTGAAAAGCTGTTATTTAGGTCACATACCATGATAGTAGTAGATGTATCTGTTCCCTGTATCTGTTCTGTAAGTGTATTAATGCTGCCATCTGATTGGTTTTCCTCCTTCCCATGAAGCCGACTCTCTTTAACCCATTGGATATATAATTATCTGACAAGCTGTTATTTAGGTTACATCCCATGATAGTAGTAGAGTTATCTGTTCCTGTATCTGTTCTGTAAGTGTATTAATGTGCAATCGGATTGGCTTCCTCCCTTCCATGAAGCCGACTCCTTTTTAATCCATGGATATATAATTATCTGACAACCTGTTATTTAGGTTACATCCCATAATAGTAGTAGATGGATCTGTTCCCTGTATCTGTTCGTAAGTGTATTAATGCTGCATCTGATTGGTTTCCTCCTTCACAAGATTCTGACTCTTCTTTATATTTGCTGCATAATTACTGGACAAGCCATCATTACTTTGCATTCCATATACCAGTAGATGTATCGGTTACCTGTTCTGTAAGTGTATTAATGTTGCAATATGTATGGTCACCTTGATCCCATGAAGTGGATTCCTCTTTAATAGCATTTGACATGTTACTATATTGCCATCCATGATAGTAGTAGATGTATCGTTCCCTGTATCTGTTCTGTAAGTGTATAATGCTGCAATCTGATTGGTTTCCTCCTTCCCATGAAGCCAACTCTCTTTTCCATTGGATATATAATTATCTGACAAGCTGTATTTAGGTTACATCCCATGATAGTAGTAGATGTATTGTTCCCTGTATCTGTTCTGTGCTGCAATATGATTGGTTTCCTCCTTCCCATGATTCCGACAACACCCACCTCTCCATGTCAGCAGGTGGATGATGTTGGAGATGAGGTCCAGGATCTTCTTGTCATTTTCCTTCGTTTACGGAGCGAGACGGATGGGACACAGTTGGGGGATGGAGCCTGCAGGATCCTTCCAACATACAGTCAGTGCAGCTCTGTGGACGCCATCGCCAGGCTTCTTATTAAATGTAATCCATATAAGGGGGAGAGATGAGGGATTTAATATCTTATTATAGAGATATTCCCATGTTATAATGTACAGTAGAGATCTCCCATGTCATGTTCCAGTTATTCCCAACAAGATTCCCCTCCCTGTCCCAGTCCCCTCACTGTCCAGTCAGCAGATAGATATGTCAGTGTGAGATCAGGATTCTCTCCTTCGTTGAGTCTTATCCTCTTCCCATCACTGGGTCCTTCCTCCCAGATCCCTGTAGGTCCTCGTGGATACAGTGATCAATGCTCTGGAATAAAGCCATTTGGCAGGGGGTTAAAGGAGAAAGATACAGATGTGCGAGATGCCAGAGATACAGCGGTAACTGATCGTCGCCATAAGTGAATTTCATATACGATTAATTTACTGCATTTCCACTATGTGTCAAATTAAAACCGCGTCAACTGAATATTGTGGCGCCGGTCAATCGGTTAAAATATCGCTTGTGTAGCCTTAAGTCCTACAGCAAGAAGGCAAACATCATTGTCTAAAGGGGGAGGGGCTCTGAACACATCATAGGTTATATGTAGCCACAGAAGAGTAACGTTATAATAGGAAATGTCCCCTGCATATTGTTCTATACACTAGCGCTTACCTGCAGACCTCCCCGTCACGTTCGGACAACCGCCCAGCCAGATAACTTTATGGGGGATGGTCACTGGTTCCTGTTTTCGGCATGGTAACCTCTCTTCACCTTTACCTTGGAGGAACCCAAGTACATGTAAATAAATATTCATGTCACCAATTTATGTACAATAAACACTTTGGGCCTCATGTAAATTGATTGGGTAGTTTGAAAGAAATCTGTTTGAGGTAGTTTTATAGCCTTGTTATATAGCACTTGTTAGATATTAGGTTGATTTGACATTCAATTGGCAAATTTATTTCATATAAAAAAGGTGTAGAGGTTTAAAGGACAGTTTCTCTAAAAAAAAAAGCACACATATTAAGGACATTCTCAAAAAGCTGTAATATGTGCAGTAACTTTGCCTTGCTAACCTAATCTTACTCCACCCCTTCAACTGTCAGTGACATGACCAATGGGAAGATGTGCTCTACAACAAGTGTATCTTCCTATTGGCCAGATCGTGCATTAACGTTGAACACGGAAATTATCTTGACCAGCCAGTGAAAGTTTCAGTAAGAATTCCAGCTATTAGAAAGTACCCATGGGTGAAGATCTGTTAGTTGAGGTTCTTACCCTGAGTACTTGTAGTAAGAAGAGGGTGAGTGGGGGAGGTATAGTATAAGTATATTAAAGTATAATTGTTCTTTAATGTAAGCTTATAGCACTCATGGACATTTCCACATTGTGCAATGTTACAACAAGTAAATAAATAATATCTCTGATCTACACGAAATAGTTTGCATTGTTAGTAAAAAGATGTAGGCTTGTACTGTACAAACATTTTTCTTTTGTTCTCAGTCAAGGTAAAGAATATGTGTACAATAAATACAAAAAACACTTGTATCTGTGTCTGTATTTCTTTTGGTGAATTTTGCTGGTAATAATCTGATTTATTACAGAGCAGACTTCAATGTCCGCCCCTTCCACAAGGACCTAATGGGGATGTGGGAGGAAGAGACTGACCCAGCAGCTTGTCAGATAATTATATATCCAATGGGATTAAAGAGGAGTCGGAATCATGTGAAGGAGGAAACCAATCAGATTGCAGCATTAATACACTTACAGAACAGATACAAGGAACAGATACATCTACTACTATCATGGGATGTAACCTAAATAACAGCATAATGTCTGTATAACAGTTACATAGTAACATAGTATTGGAGGTTGTATAAAGACATACGTCCATCTAGTCCAACCTTTATACCCTACTCTTTTAACCTACCTTGATGATCCAGAGTTGATTCACACTTTGTAGGGTTGTGACAAAGCAAAGATCAGTTAAATTAATTATCTCACCAGACCAGGCAATTTGTAACACAACAGGAGCGAGTGTGGCTTATGATTAATACTTAGCACTGTATATTAATGTTCAAGTGTAAGGTGACTTATAATAGACCAAAGGTTTTCAACGGTGTTCACACTTCCATATCACTGAGTGTAACTTATTATGGGACCCACACAGCTCTGTGTTCCCCGTGAATAAGACATGTACTGGGTTGATGTTCGATAAACATAGACATAATAGTAACATTAACTAGTGAACCACAACAATCGACAATGTTTCACAGGGCGTTAAAAACCCCGAAAATTGTGATTTCTGTGGTTCACATAGTTATTAAAACTACATTTGGAGTGGGACTATTCATCACCGTGTGGGGGTCTGAGACGTCTGCAATTACCATAACCGGAGCCTAAGTGTGCATTTGGTTGACCATTTGTTGAATAGGTAGAGTAGGGTATATAAGGTTTTGGACTAGGTATGGATATGTCTTATAAAACACTCCAATACTATGTTACTATGTAACCGTATACAGACATTATGGGTAGTATAAAGGTTGGACTAGATGGACGTATGTCTTTATACACCTCCAATACTATGTACTATGTAACTGTTATACGACATTGGGTAGGGGTATAAAGGCTGGACTAGATGGACGTATGTCTTTATACAGCCAATAACTATGTTACTGTGTAACTGTTATACAGAAGATTATGGGTAGGGTAAAGGTTGGACTAGATGGACGTATGTCTTTATACAACCTCCAATAACTATGTTACTATGTAACTGTTATACAACATTATGGTAGGGTATAAAGTTGGACTAGATGGACGTATGGCTTTATTACAACCTCCAATACTATGTTACTATGTAACTGTTATACAGACATAGGGTAGGGTATAAAGGTTGGACTAGAGGACGATAGTCTTATACAACCTCCAATACTATGTTTACTGTGTAAATGTGAATACAGACATTGGGGGTAGGAGATTACCAGGCTTGACTAGATGGACGTATGTCTTTATACAACTCGTCAATACGATGTTACTATGTAACGTATACAGAATACGGGTAGGGTATAAAGGTTGGACTAGATGACTTTAATGGACTTTATACAACCTACCTCCAATACTAGTTACTATGTAAAGTTATACAGACATTATGGTAGGGTATAAAGGAGTGATTAGATGGACGTTAGTCTTTATAACCTCCATACTAGTTACTATGAACTGTTAACAAGACATTAGGGTAGGGTATAAAGGTTGGGACTAGATGAACGTATGTTCTTTATACAACCTCCAAGACTACTATTACTATGTAACTTGTTATTACATGACATTATGGGTAGGGTATAAAGGTTGGACTAGACGGACGTATGTCTTTATTATACAACTCCACTACTAGTTACTATGTAACTGTTAGACAGACATTATGGGTAGGGTATAAAGGTGAGACTAGACTGGACGTATGTCCTTTATACAACCTCCAATACTATGTTACTATGTAACGTTTATACAGACATAGGGTGGGTATAAAGTTGGGACTAGATGGACGTATGTCTTTATACAACCTCCAATACTATGTTTACTAGGTAACCTGTTATACAGACATTATGGGTAGGGTGTATAAAGTGATGGAACTAGATGGACGATGTCTTTATACAACCTCCAATACTATGTTACTCTTGTAACCGTTAACAGACATTAGTGGTAGGGTGATAAAGGTGGCTAGATGGAACGTATGTCTTTATACAACCTCCAATCTTTTTTATGCTGATTGGCTAAGACTGTTTGTTCACAGACATTAATGGGTAGGCTATCTAAAGTTTGGAACTAAGAGTGACGATGTCTTATACAACACTCCAGACGTCTGGATTACTATGTGAACCGTGTATACGGCGACATCTATGGTAGGGTATAAAGGTTGGGATACAGGACGTATTGTCTTTATAGCACCTCCAATATATGTACTATGGTAACCGTTATACAAGAACAGTATTATGGGAGGTAGGATACATAGAAAGGTTGGGACTAGACGGATCGTAATGTCTTGTATCTATAACCTCCAATACTATCGTACATGTAGTTACTCGTTATACAGACATTGTATGGGTATGCGGTATAAAGGTGTGGACTAGACGGACGTATGTCCTATTTAATTACAACCCCAATACTAGTGGTTTACTATGTAAAACCGTTTATTAAACGCACATATGGGTTTAGGTGTATAAGGTTTGACTAGGATGGGTATCGTCTGTATCGATACTTAATACACCTCCAATACTATGTTATGATGGTTAAACTGTTTATACAGACAATTAGGGTAGGAGTTATAAAGGTTGACTAGTGTGATACATGTCGTTTATAAACCTCCAATACTATGTTACTATGTGACAACTGTGTGGGTCTAGAACGATAGTGGGGTGCACCGGGGTATACAGGGTGGGGGATAAAATCTGACGTACATTGGTGGGCGTTGTCTTATACAACCTCAATATACTATGTTACATTGGGTAATGTATAACAGACATGTGTGGGTAGTTCGGTATAAAGTGGGACTAGATGGCGTATGTCTTTAAAACTCCAATATTAATATGTACTATGTTAACGTTGGTTATAACAGAACACTTATGGTGGTCAGGGAATAAAGGTTGGGACTAGAGCACGAGCACTTGTCTTTATACAACCTCCAATACTGTTACATGAACGTTAGACAGACAATTATCGGTAGGGTATAAGGCATGGACTAGATGGACGTATGTCTTTACAACCATCCAATACTATGTTACGATGCTACATTATACAGCACGTTATGGGTAGGGAATATATAGAGTTGGGAACTAGAGGGGGTACGCTTGCGTCCTATGTTCTGATACACCACCACATCTACTATGTTACTTTACTATGTAACTCGTTAACAGAACTTATGGGTATAGTGGTATAAAGGTTGGACTAGACGGAGTATGTCTTTATACTGAAACCTCCAAATTAGGGACTTATGTTACTGTACCTTATATCAGTACATATCGGGTAGGGGTATAAAAAAAAGGGGTTGGACTGAGATAGGACGTAATACTTTATACAACCTTCCAATCTATGTTCTACTGATGTAACTGTTTATAACATGACATTAGGGTAGGGTAATAAAGGTGTGGACTTGAGACGGACTATACTATGCTCGTAGGTTAGCAATGAACACACTCCAAACATGTTACCTAGTACTGTTGATCAACAGCATGTTGGGTAGGGGTATAGACAGGATTGGACTAGGGGACGTAGTGTCTTTACAACCTCCATACTAAGTTGTTACTATGTAAACTGATATTTACATACAGCTATGGGTAGAGGTATAAGATGATGGGACTAGAGGAAGTATGGTCTCTTACAACCTCCAAAATGCACATGTCTAACTATGTAACTGTTCTATACAGAATTATGGGTAGGGTATTGAAAGTGGACTAGAGTGGACGTTAGTCTATTATAACAACCTCACAGCAATATGTTACTAATGTAAACTGTGTATACACATTTCGGGTAGGGTTATAAAGTGTGACTAAGCATGGACGTATGTCTATAATAAACTCCCAAATACTAATGTTTACTATAACTGTTATAGACAGACCTATTTATGGGTAGGGTTAAAAGGTGGATAGACAGGACGTATGTCTTTATACAACTCCAATACTATGTTACTAAATGTAACGTTATACCGAGACACTTATGGGTAGGGTATAAAGGTATGGATGACATAGATGGGACGTATGTCTTTATACAAGCCGCCAATACTAATGTTACTATGTAACTTTGTTATACAGACTGCATATGGGTAGGGGAGTATAAAGGTTGGACTAGATTCGGAGTATGTCTTTATACAACTCGCAATACATGTACTTGGTACTGTTATACAGACATTAATTGGGTAGGGTATACAAGGATGGGACTAGAGTGGACTTATGTCTTATACAACCTCCAATACATGTTACTATGTAACTGTTATACAGACATATTGGGTAGGGATCAAAGGTTGAGGACTAGATGGACGTATGTCTGGTTATACAACCGTCCAATCTATGTTATATGTAACGTTTAAAATACACAGACATATGGGTAGGGTATAAGGTGGGGGACTAGATGGCCGAGTATGTTTATACACCTCCAATTATATTACTATGTAACTGTATATACAGAACATTATGGGTAGGTATAAGCGTTGGACTAGATGGACGTATGTCTTATACAACCGCACTCAATACTATGTTGCGGCGATCTATGTCATCACTGCCGTACTACAAGAATTATGGGGAGGGCTATAAAGGTGGTGACTAGAATGGACCGTTATGTCGTTATATACAACCATCCAATACTATTTACTATGTAACTGTTATATCAGTACAACATATGGGTAGGGTATATAAAGGTGGGACTTATGCATGAGACGTATGTCTGTTGAATACAAGACTTCCAATATACTATGTATGCGTACTAGGTAACTGATTACAGAGACAGACAGCCGTATATGGGTAGGGTATAAAGGTTGGAACTAGATGGACAGTATGTCTTTACAACCTTCAACTACTATGTACTATTAACTTTATACACGACATTATCGGTTAGGACTCTAAAGGGTGGACTAGATGGACGTAGTCTTTAGTACAACCTCAATACTATGTTACTATAGTAACTGTTTGACAGACATTATGGGTTCAGAGGTATAACCGGTTGGACTAGAGTACACGTAGTCTTTATACAACCCAATACTATGTTATATGTACATACTTTATACAGACATTTTGCGGTAGGTATACAAGGTTGACTAGAGGACGTTATGTCTTTAGACAACCTTCCAATACGATGTTACTATGTACTGTTATACAGACATTAGGTAGGGATAAGGGTTGGACTAGTGGACGTATGTCTTTATACAATACCAGTCAATACTAATGTATATGTAACTGTTAACAGACTTTGGTGGTCGATAAAGTTGGACTAGATGGGACGTGGATGTCTTTATACTACCTCCAATACTATGTTACTATGTTACAGTATGCTACTGAAGGATTACACATCAATTTGGAAACAGCAATTTCTTTTATTGATAAAAACACGCTTGTTATTGTTTTATCGGCATCTTTACAGCATGAACAGGACATGATGACGGGCTGAAAGAAAGACCAAAATGCAATATTTATATATAATGATAGATCATTAATATTGATCATACAATGATCAGGAAGGAGTTTACAGATTTACCTACATATATATTATGTACACACATTATCTATTAAATGCAAGAATGGACAGAATCAAAGTATTTAATCCCTACTAGGCCATTTATATATTGGAGGTAGTTGTACTACATATAATATGCCAAAAGTGATTTTTCCAGTGGGACATGCCCGTTAATTTAGTCTTCAATAGGCACCTGCACAGTCAGTGGGGACACTTTATCTCATCAATTTCAGGGAATTTTAACTACCAGACCAAAGATTAATGTGATTATATAATGCCAACATGACAATTTACTTACATATATGACAAATGATATCAGGCCTGCCTGAAAGAGCCTTACAATCTAAGCACATATTTACACTACAACCTATTGGTATGCTTTTTATGATTGTGGGGGAGACAGAAGGAAGCACGGGAGAACATACAAACACAAGTCTAAGAGAGGATTCGAAACCGAGGCTTCACCGTTTAAGGGTATCAGTGAAAACACCTTAGCCACCATGCCATGCGAAACTATTGTCATCGCAACCCAAAGGCGATGAAAGTGCTTATTTAATGTGTTAGATGATCCCCATCCCATCTGACCACAAATATTAGGACTGAAGTCTAAAAGGAAATTTACCTACATGAGGCTCAGTTAGAGGGGAAAAAGGATTGATAACAACAGCAGCTTTTATATGTTTAATAAGAATTCACCAAATACGAAATAAAACCAATAGGGTTATGCATAAAAGGTTCTTATCACTTAAAATGGTGCTAATTTTGCCCCCAAACAATCAGATGTTAGCTTTCAAAGTGTAATGTACGGGGCAGCAGAATGGCAGATGAGATTCATGTTGTAAATGTAAGGTGGATGGATTTGGGATTTAATATCCCTGTGCCCCCTACACCATAATAAAAAAACTCGTGTTAATTGAATATGTAATGTGAAAAGATTTGGGGGTTCTGAGTAGATAACAGACTTAGCTGTAAGCAAAACACAATGCCAGGTAGCAACAGCTAGAGATAGCAAGATATGGTCTTGTATTATAAGAGGGGGAATAGAGTCAAGGGAGAAAAATATTATTCTGCCTCTTTACCAGGCACTGGTTAAGGCCACATTTGGAATATGCGGTGCAGTTTTGGAATCCCATATTACCAAAAGGGACATCTTGGAAATGAAACAGTTCAGAGAGGGCAAACTAAATAATAATGGAAGGAGGAGGGGCTGAAATCTGCAGGCAAGATAGACAAGTTAGGGCGTGTTTACATTGGAGAAAGCGACGTTTGCGTAGGGACATGATAACCTTATACAAATCTATTAATGGCCCATACAGTGAACTCTCTGGGGCATGTTCACTATAGGTCCATATCAGAGGACACGTGGACATCCTTTTTAGGTGTGAAAGAAAGAAGTTTCATCTTCAGGTTAGGAGGGTTTCTTTTACCAGAGAGAAAAAGTGACATGTGGAAACTGTCTTCCAGCAGATGGTGTAATGGCCAAGTTCATTAAATAGCTTAAAAAAGCATGGAGAAGTTCTAAAAACTATATAATATGAGCAATCATGGTAGTAATGCATATACTGTAGATCTGGTTTGGTACAGAGATATATATAATATTGAGAATTACTGGTATTAATACATATATACTGTTAGTTCTGGTGTACAGGGATACATATATAATATGAGATTACTGGTATTAATACATACTGTAGTTTTGGTTTGTACGGGGATACTATATAATATGAGAATTACTGTATTAATGCATATACTGTAGTTCTGGTTGGTTACAGGGATACTATATAATATTGGAATTACTGATTAATAGCATAAGATTCTGGGTGATCCATTGCCGTTTGGAGTAAGGAAGGATAGTTTTCCACCTTTTTTAGCTGTTTTTTTTGGCCTTCCTCTGGACAACTGTTAGGTAGGGTAATAAAAAATAATAAAAATTAAAAAAAGAGGGTGAATTAGTGGTTGGATTGATACGTTTGTGTTTATTCTTGCTAAAACCCTTAATTACTATGTTAATATGTAAATAGAATGCCATGGGTTGGGGCAAAAATTAGCACCAACGATAAGAATTTATTGAATCTCCCTGAGAGTCTCCACTTCAAGGTATAAGAATCTACCGGCAAACACATTTTCATATTCAGAACAAGTGAATGGTTGCTATCCTGTAAAGTTGCCATAAAGATTTTCCTTTCAAAAAACCTTCCCACATTAAACAAGCACCAATTGACGGTTTATTGGGTGTGACTCCGGAGATGTCGCACAAGACTTGCATTTAGTGTAAACCATTCCCACATTAGCACAATAAAAGGCTTCTCTCCTGTGGGAGTTATGTTGTGCCCTTTGAAGCGGTCAAGTGAGTGACATAAAGCTTTTCCCACAATTTGAAGACAACAAAAAGGTTTTGTCTTTCTGTGCTTTTTGATGTACACTAAGCACTGAGAGTTCGGGCAAGCTTTTCACATCAGAACAAGTGAATGGTTTTCTCTCTGTGTGACGATCTAACATGTTTCTTAAGATTCCTTTATGGTTGAAGCTTTTTCCCCATTCAGAACAATGAATGGTTTTCTCTGGTGACTCTGTTTATGACTTCTAAGTCCGCTGGGACATAAGCTTTGTCCCAACATTCAGAACAACCAGAAAGAGTTATACTTGCTGTGTCTTTCTTTTCTGTCAGTAAGAATGAGAGTTGGGAAACATTTTCCACATTCAGAAAACAAAAAGATTTAATCACTGGGTGTCTTTTGTGATGTACATTAAGCACGAGAGTCGGGTAAAACATTTTCCACATCGAACCATAAAATGGTCTCTCTCCTGTTGAATTCTACTATGTATTTGAGGTTTGCACAAGTGAAAATAAAGTTTTCCACATTCAGAACAAGAAAAAGGTTTTTCTTTTTTGGACTTTTTTGATGTACTTGAAGCACTGAGAGTCTGGGCGCTCAAAACATTTCCCCATCAGAACAACGTGAATGATTCTCTCCTGATGTGACATCTAAGATGTTGCAAAAAGGTTTGCTTATGTGTAAAGCTTTTTTCACATTCAGAAACAATAAAGGGCCTTTCTCCTGTGTGAATTTTGTTATGTCTTCTAAGTTCCGAGTCTGACAGAAAGCTTTTCCCACATTCTGAACAACAAAAAGGTTTTTCTTTTGCGTGTCTTTTTTGATGCGCGTTAAGCACAGAGAGCAGGGAAAAACATTTTCCGCATTCAGAACAACAAAAAGATTTCTCAACAGAGTGACCTTTAAGATGTACATTAAGCACTGAGAGTCTGGAAAAACATTTCCCACATTTAGACAAGTTGAAGGTTTCTCTACGTGTGACATCTAAGATGCTGCAAAAGATAGGCTTTATGTGCAAAGCTTTTTTGCATTCAGAAACAACTTAAATGCATTATCCTGTGGAATTTTGTAATGTCTCATAAGTCCCAGTGACCAGAAAAACTTTTCCACATTCAGAACAAATAAATGGTTTATCTACAGAGTGACCTTTTTGATGTACATTAAGCACTGAGAGTCGGGCAAAAAAACGTTTCCCACATTAGAACAAAGTGAATGGTTTCTTTCCTGATCTCTAATTGTCCAGTATGGGAAATTATCCTGTGATTAATCTCTTCCTGCACCGGTTCTAGAAGTGTATTATACTGCAATTCTGATGGTTGCCTCCTTCCAATGAAGCCGATTCTCTTTGTAATTCCCATGGATATATAATTATATGACACAAGTGTTATTTAGGTTACAATCCCATAATAGTAGTAGAGTATCTGTTCCCTGTATCTGTATGTAAGTGATTGATGGCTGCAATATGTATGTTCACCTCGATACGGGAAGGGATTTCTCTCTTAGTAGCATTACATGATAACTTTATTGCAACCATAATAGTAATAGCTGTGTTCCCTGTATCTGTTCTGTAGTGTATTGCTGCAATCTGATTGGTTTCCTCCTTCCCATGAAGACGGACTCCTTTTAATTCCATTGGATATATAATTATCTGCAAGCTGTATTTAGGTTACATCCATGTAAGGAGGAGAGGTATCTGTTCCTGTATCTGTTCTGTAAGTGTATAAATGCCTGCAATTTGGATTGGTTTCCTCCTTCACATGAAGCCAGACTCCTTTTAATCCCATGGGATATATAATTTATCTGACAAGCGGTTCTTTAGGTCTACCCATTGATAGTGTAGATGGTATCTGATTCCTGTATCTGTTCTGGCAGGTATAAATGCTGACAATTTGATTGTTCCGCCTTCACATGAAGCCTGACTTCCTCTTATCCATTGGATATATAATTATCTGACAAGCTGTTTTTAAGGTATACAGCACAGGATAGTAGTAGAGGGTATTCTGTTCCCTATCTGTATGTCGTGTATTAATAGCCTGCAATCTGTTGGTTTCCTCCTCACATGATTGCCGACTCCTCTTTAATCCCATTGGCTATATAATTATCTGACAAGCTGTTAGTTAGGTACCATCCCATGTAGTAGTAGATGTATCTGTTCCCTGTACTGTTCTGTAAGTGTATGAATGCTGCAATCTGATTGGTTCCTCCTTCCCATGAAGCTGACTCCTCTTAATCCATTGGATATATAATTATCTGACAAAGCTGTTAATTAGGTACATCCATGATAGTAGTAGATGTATCTGTTCCCTGTTATCTGTTCTTTAAGTGTATAATGCTGCAATCTGATTGGTTTGCCTCATTCAATGATTCCGACCTCCTCTTTACCCCATTGGATAATAATTATCTGACAAGCTGGTATTTAGGTTACACCCATGATACGTAGGAGATGTATCTGTTCCCTGTATCTGTTCTGTAAGTGTATAAGCTGCAATCTGATTGGTTTCGCCTTCACATGATGCCGACTCCTCTTTAATCCCATTGGATATATAATTATCGACAAGCTGTTATTTAGGTTACATCCTAGATAGTAGTAGTGTATCTGTTCCCTGTATTGTTGTTATTAATGCAGCAATCTGAGTGGTTAATTTTCACAGGACTCCTCCTTAATCCATTTTTTGCCCGGGCTGTTTGGCGTAGACGGGACTGTTTGTGAAAATTTCCATCGAGTGAAAGTCTACGGGCAGTGAATGTTTCTCCAGATTAGAGTAATGTTGCTCTTATTTTCAAAAAAATTCACAATCCTGGTAACGATAAAAGAAGGAATATAAAATTCAATAAACCGGAGCATGAATATCCTCTATATGACAATCCTTTATAAATGGTGCTTGGCAGTAATGAACCAGTGATTAGTACAGTACAATATTAAAATACAATGTGTGAGTCTAACAGGACAATCCTACTACTCATCTGTTTGTCCCAATAAGAAGACTAAGGCTGGTTTGGTTTATATTTCTGGTCATTCACCTTGTTAATGGGTAAAATCGTTCTTACTTCGCAGCATTTCTCACACCTGCCTGAAACCATTTCACATTATTGTAAGTCACCAGTGTCATATACAGTAAAGCTGACCATGCAGGGGTCCAAGGATTGATGGCAGACTGTGGGATCTAAATACACCATCTAGCCACCTCATCTTAGTTATCGGGTCTAAAGAACTACTAAGACATAGACAGAAATTTGGGGTAGACCCAATTAGGATTCTCTCCCTTCCCTTTAAGACCCACACACATATGAAAGCTACTTGCAACTGTATTAAGTGCTGTAATATATACATATACCCTCCCCCCATACATAGGTATGGGGAGGGTACGTTGGACTACACAGGGGTAGATAGAGGGGTGAGGGAGGGGGCTAATAAGATAATGGAAGGAGGAGATGGGGAGTATAGCGCATAAGGAGGCATATACGTCCAAGTATGGCAGTCCGATATGGGCAGTAAATATTCAAGTATTCCTCATACAGAATTAGGTTAGACATCATAACCCTGGTATATATATAGAACTCTACTGTGGACAATTCTGGTTGGAACCTTACAGGGTGATACTATTCATTTAGAGACACTTACTGAGTATTCCATAAAATATACCTGTAGTTATGAGTTCGGTACAGCGTTGACATAATACGAAACAATTACTGACGAATTACTACGTGGGTATTAAGACCATATACGTCAGTTCTGTTGGGCTACATGGCAATACTTACGTATAACATATTGGACGTTACTTCGAGCGAGTATACATACTGTAGGTTCTGGTTGGCTACTTAAGGGCCCTAAATAAGGGGAACTAGTACCTAATACTGGAAGAGATTAATGGGTAGTTAATACTAGTAGCTGTAGTTCTGGTGGCTACCCGGCGATACTATATAATATTGGAGGACTCATTCACTGGTAGCGAGAATAACTATACTGTAGTTCTAGTGGTTACCAAGGGCTTACAAGTAGAAGTATGAGAATTTATCTGGTATTGACATACAAATAACTGGAGATTCGGTGGTACAAGGGAGACGAAATATAAGATGAGATTATGGTATGTAATTACATATACGTAGTTCTGGGTGGTACGGGGATACTATATATATTTATTAGCAACCGTTACTGGTATTAGAGGACAATACCTGGAGCTTCCTGGGTAGTAAAAGAGGATGTATAGTTATATATTATTAGAATACTGGTATAAACATTACTGTTCGTGTCATGGTGGTACAGGGATACTATATAAATTGAGGAACATAATGGGTATTAATTACTATACATGATCAGTTTGGTGGGTTACAGGAATGATGTACATAATAATATTGAGAACTTTACTGGTAGTATATACAGTTAATGTGAGTTATGTTGCTCCAGGGATACTATATTATACTTGGGAATACTGGTATTAATAAATAGACGTGAGTTATGGTTGGTACCAGGGATTACATAGAATATGTGAGAGATGTAATGGTAGTAAATAAATACTGTAGTTATGGTGGTACCAGGTTATACTATATAATATTGAGAATTAATGGTATTCACAATATAATGTAAGTTCTGGGTGGGGTACAAATGGAAGAGCTATATCAATATCGACATTGATGATGCGGGATTATAATCAATATCAACTGTAGTTCTGGATTGGTACAGTGGGCGTACAGATAATATGATCGTTACTAGGTATCTAATTACCTACAGGGTTAAGGTTGATCCGGGATAACTATCATAATTGGACTACTGGTATAGCAAAAATACAGGATTACAGTTTGGTGGCTAGGGAGATACATGAGGAACAAGGAATAATATTGAGACTTGCCATGGTCTAAACTACATTACGTAGTTTGGTTGGTATGGGGAACTAATAATATTGAGAATTATGGTATTATACTATGAGTTAGGTTTGTAATGTATTAAAGATGAGAATTTACTGTATAATACTAAAGTAGTAGGTGGGTACATGAAATCAATGAGCATTCTGGTTTACCCTATACTTCTTTGGTTGTCTGGTATACTATCATATTTGATTGTTTTCTCCTCTAAGTCATATTTTTTCGTCCCATATAACTTTGTGCTGATGAATTATGTTACTCCCTCTTCTTGCTTGTTTTCAGAAGTAGCATAGAGAAGACCTTATTGCAATACTGGGTCTCTTTTTTTTTCCCTCTACTCTGCTATCTGGCCTCGTTTTTTAAAACTACATTTGGAGTGCGACTTTCTCACCATGATTTTGATATACCGTACTCTTTAACCCTACCCGGGAATAATCTCCCTTAAGGTGGCCATACCCACAAATGGGTAAATCCCGTCAGGGAACGACCGGATTTACCCATTATCATCAGTGTGTAGGGGCTGTTCTTGACTGACCGGAGTGCCGATGAACGATTGTAGTTGGCATTACGGTTGGTCGGGAATGACAGAAACCTTAAGACACAATAACTGGGAATCTTCTTCCTTAGTCACAATAAGTAACTCTTACAGGATGTAGCGGAACTCGACTTTATTATTTCTGTTACATACCGTGATAAGACTGAATGTCTACAGACAAGATAATGAAACATCCATGAGAATGAGAGCTGTGGGTCAGGTTGACACTAATGTGGAAGGCAAGCGGCCAGTTACATGCTGGGAACATGGACATTTTTGGTTTACTAAGAAATGAGAGAGAACAGTAACAAGTGAAACTCGTCCTAAGATATGACAAAATGGAGGCAGAAAACAATGGATGCCATTACGCTATGTGAACATCTGAAACCCTAACACCAGTAATTCTGTTTATCTTTCTAAATGGGGCTGTCACTCCCCTTATATTATCACTGACGTGTTCTGGAAAACCTTGAGGCAGCAGGAGGGCTGTATGTGGACATTAAAACACATAAAGTAGCTGGAGGGCAAATAAATAGTGGAGTGGGAGGGTTGGGGTAAATGACAGAGGAACCGGGGGGCAGTAAAAAAAATAAATGATCAGGCGAGAAAAAAAAATTAAACCGAAGCTGGAAGTAGAAAATAACAGAAGGTGTTGTGAGAACCCAGGAACATGGATTGTTTATATTGCTACATATATGCCAACATTCCTCTGTCCGCATGAAGAAATCTGCTTCCGCCAGGCTTCCTCTGTGCTTCAGCGTTATCTAACCTGGCAGATAAAAACTGTAAGCGCCGGCACTCCTAAACAAAATGATTTTGGGAAGTAGGGATTGCCAGCCGTACCTTCCTGCCTATACGTAACGATATCCACAGGAGAGCAGCACTCGGTCTCTGCTAGAGAATGAAGTGATCATTCACAACCGTCATTTCCCCAGAAAGCGAACGCAGGTAAAAGCGACTGTTGTGTGAAAGAGCTACAGACCTTCCTTATAGTAGGCTACTAGGAATGTGTAAATCCCAGCATGCTCTGCAATTTGAAAAATTGTCAATTAACATTTATTAAAGCATCATGGTTAGAAGGCGCGGTTTCGAGCAAAAATTGTAGCAAAGAGCCTCTACGCTGACAAGCAATTGGGCTGTCACATTGCGCCTTAACTGACAGCCGCGACCATGAAGTAGAGTGTCTGTCAGACGCAGAGCAGAGGAGAAGCGGTGAGCGACTGAGGTTGGGGGGGGGGGGTTTTCTCTGCATTTATATTGAAAGTTTATTTATAACAGGACATGCCCTTTAATAGCACAATGTCTCTCGGTACATCAGCCCAATGGTGTGTTATCACTTTATAAACAAGTGTAATTGATCCTTATCCTGGTAGTATGAGACAGATCGGTCTCCTGGCTGAGACTGAAGCACTCATTGTCTTAGCTGATAATTTTATTGAGTCCATAGAGGCCTCAGATATAAACTCATTGGCATGTTTCAATAATATGAGCTAAAAGATCTTCTTTTGAACTGCCATTTTTAATAGCTTCCTCTAAATCATTAAGCCCGATCTGGTTGGCTCTTGAGAGACTAGTGATTGCTATGGACGGTCTGAGCGAAGCACCTGTAAGCGAGTATATTCTTTTAAGTAAGATGTCTTCTTTCCTGTCCATAGGATCCCTTAAAGGGCATGTCCACCCCCAAAACTATAATCCCCCCCACCTACTGGCCCCCCCATGTAGGTAGTGTAATCCTTAACCCTCACATCCCAGACTCCAGTAGGGTTCTCCTCGTAAGCCCCGCCCCAAGTCCCAATAACTAACCACCAGGAGGATACGGTCCATATAGGACCTCTGACCTCTATCTGGCCTCCGGTAGAAGTTTGGCAATGCGTACTGCAGGAACCCTTCTCCCCCTCCCTCCCTCCTCCCAATTAGGATTTCCCTCCCCCTGTGTGATAAAAACCCCTTTTCACCAAAGATTCCCCCTGTCCCCCCAGCCCCAACGCTATGTTAGTATTATTAGAAAATGCCTGAAACTTACTTACCTTCCCTCTTGCCTCCACCGCCTGACTCCCGGCAGCAGTGCCATATTGGCCTGCCGCTCAGCCAATCACAGATGCAACTGCCACGTCCCGCCCCTCTGCTTGCATTTAATCGCAAGCAAAGGGGCCTGGCAGCGCTGCGGTGCAAGAGGGAAGGTAAGTAATGTTCTGGCATTTTCTAATAATACTAACATAGCGTTTGGGGCTGGGACAGGGGGAATCTTTGGTGAAAAATTTTTTTATAGGGTGGACATACACTTTAAAGGGCATGTCCACCCCAAAACTAAATTTCCTCCCCCACTACTGGCCCCACAATGTAGTGTGAGTTTTTAATCCTTACCATACTCCCAGCCTCACATAGGGTTCTCCTGTAGTCCCCCCTCCAGTCCCAAAACTAACCACCAGTTAGGAATACAGGGCTTGCCTGCTATTCTTGCCTCCGTAGATATTTGCGCATGCGTACGGCAAGCCCTTCTCCCCCCTCCCCTCCCTCCCTTCCTCCCTTTGCTAACTCTATCCCTCCCCCTAGCATAAATCCCCTTTAATATATCCTTCCCCCTGGTCCCCCAGCCCCAACCGCATAATTTTTATTTTTAGAAAGCTCCCCAATGTTTTACTTACCTCTCCGCTTTCCTCCCCCAGCCCCAACCGCATAATTTTTATTTTTAGAAAGCTCCCCAATGTTTTACTTACCTCTCCGCTTTCCTCCGCTGAAGTTAGCTGCCAGCAGCCGCGTCCGTGATTGGCTGCCGCTCAGCCAATCACAGACGTGGCTGCCGGTCCCGCCCCTCTGCTTGCATTTCCTCGCAAGCAGAGGGCCGGGAGCACGGCGGAGGAAAGAGGGGTGGTAAGTAGAGTTTGGGGGGCTTTCTAAAAAAAAAAATAATGCGGTTGGGGCTGGAAGCCCAGGGGGAATCTTATATAAAAAATTGAATTTTAGGGTGGACATGCCCTTTAAGACTGTGGAGTCTTCCGTTGCCAACATTGTTCTTCTAAACCATCTTTGTAGTGGCCGTTTCAAATTTGGGAGGGTCATCCCAGGGGGACATATCTACAGCTGATATGGGATATGTTTTGAGAAAAGAGTGCATGAGAATCGTTTGTCCGGATTTTGCCATTCGTTTTTAACGGTCACTTGAATTTGTTCATGGACGTGAAATGATGTAGACTCTGTGTTTCTATTTGTAAACATTAGATCCGACTGAACCACAGGAGAAGGTCCAGAAATTTTTAGTGATATCCTCATCTTTTTATGAGGTGCGTCAGAACCTCATGGGTTAGGGTAGAATCTGTCTGTATCAGTTCTCTTTCTTCTTAGTCAGAATATAAGGTTGCCCCAGGCTCTAAAGTATCGCTTGGTCTATCGAAGGTAGATGGTAGATTAGGAGTTGGAATATTGGATATCATGGTTTTGACCTGATCCATCATAGATACAGAAATAGAGCTGAGAGAGGAATCAATAAGGTCTTTGACTGAAGAGAGCAGGTCTGATGATTTTGATGTATTGGATTTGAGAGAGATGCATTCAGAGCATAACTTATTTCCTCTGAGCGTCTCACCCCCTTGATCTTGTTCTTCTATGAGACATTTTGATGCAGGTAGCTGAAAAAGAGGACAAATTCAATATTCATTTTGAAATTGCAGTGTTCCCTAGATTCCTGCAGTACTTACAGAGTAAGGCAGGATAAAGCACTGGTAGCGCTAGTCTCCGACTGCTGCAGGCAGGAGTTGCGAGGCCGCAAAGCTTGGCAACATCTGAATAATGTTTGCCATGCGTTTTTGAAAGATTTGCGCGCTTCCAGTTTACTTCCAGGTTGCACGCGGGACGTCATCATGGCGCGACTCGAGCGATGATGAATGAAAACGACGGTGCGCTAATCTGCCCGGTACCCAACATAGTGGGGTGTGCTGGACCTGGTAAGAACAGGAGAGCCCAGATCCTAGTTAGATAGTAGAGGGGGAGAGACATCTTGATCCTGCAGGCACGAGGACTGGAGACAGTAAGATGGTCAAGGGGAGGAGCAAGGGTAATTTATTGGCTATCTAATCCTGTCAGTCATGTATCAAGGGGCGTAACCTAAGCTAACCACTACCGTGTAGGACCATGGGAAAACAGCTTTGTAGAGCGAGTAGTATATCTGGACACAGTAAATGTGCTTTCCCTGGTTATTAAAACCCGCCTCTGCCTAGTAAAGCCACGCCCATTTACACATATGAAACCATGTAAAATGCCCGTTTGGTATGGAAAGTGCCTCAATGGGCAAGTCCAGGTATTCTACATGCACTCAAAGCTGTTATCGTTCAACAAACCAGGATCCAATCAGATGGTCCCTTTTTACTGGTCTACTACAGTTACAAAACGTTAACATTACAGGGGATATGAGGTACGGGAGGATGACCGGGGACACCGGTAACATTACAGGGGATATGAGGTACGGGGAAGGTGACCGGGGACACCGGTAACATTACAGGGGATATGAGGTACAGGGAGGGTGACCGGGGACACCGGTAACATTACAGGGGATATGAGGTACGGGGAGGGTGACCGGGGACACCGGTAACATTACAGGGGATATGAGGTACGGGGAGGATGACCGGGGACACCGGTAACATTACAGGGGATATGAGGTACGGGGAAGGTGACCGGGGACACCGGTAACATTACAGGGGATATGAGGTACAGGGAGGGTGACCGGGGACACCGGTAACATTACAGGGGATATGAGGTACGTGGAGGGTTGACGGGACCACCGGTAACATACCAGGGATTGAGCGTACGGGGAGGGTGACCGGGGACACCGGTAACATTACAGGGGATAGAGGTACGGGGGATGGGACCCGGGACAACGGTAACATACAGGGATATGAGGTACGGGAGGGTGACCGGGACACCGGTAACATTACAGGGGATATGAGGTCGGGGAGGGGGACCGGGGACACCGTTAAACATTACAGGGGATATGGAGGTACGGGGAGGGTGACCGGGACACCCGTAACATTACAGGGGATATGAGGTACGGGGAGGGTGACCGGGGCACACCGGTTAACATTACAAGGGGATATGAGGTACGGGGAGGGCGACGGGGACACGGGTCGGGTAACATTACAGGGGATAGAGGTACGGGGGGCGGACCGGGACCGGGGACATTACACGGTGACAATCATTACAGGGGATATGAGGTACGGGGGGGCGACCGGGGACACACGGTACCATTACAGGGGTATGAGGTCGGGGTTGGGGGGAGGGGACCGGGGACACGGTTAACATTACAGGGGTATGAGGTACGGGGAGGGGACGGGGACACCCTGGTAACATTACAGGGGATATGCAGGTACGGGGAGGGATGACGGGGACACCGGTAACATACAGGGCGATATGAGGTACGGGGTGGCGACCGGGACACCGGTAACACATTACAGGGATATGAGGTACGGGGGGGGGCGACCGGGGACACGGTAACACTTACAGGGGATATGAGGTACGGGGAGGGCGGACCGGGGACACGGGTAACATTACAGGGGATATGACGGGAGCGGGGAGGGCGACGGGGGACACCCGGTAACATTACAGGGGATATGAGGTACGGGAGGGTGACCGGGGACACCGGGTACATTACAGGGGATATGAGGTAGGGGAGGGGACGGGGACACCGGTAACATTACAGGGGATTGAGTACGGGGAGGCGACCGGGACACCGGTAACTAGGGATTATGAGGTACGGGGAGGGGGACCAGGGACACCGGTAACATTACAGGGGAATGAGGTTACGGTGGAGGGAGACCGGGGACACCGGTAACATTACAGGGGATATGAGGTACGGGGAAGGACAGGGGACACCGGTACATAAAGGGGATAGTGAGTACGGGGAGGGCGACCGGGGACACCGGATAAATTACAGGGATATGAGGTTACGGGGGAGGGGACCGGGGACACCCGGTAACAGTACAGGGGATATGAGGGGGTACGGGGAGGGCGACCGGGGGGACACCGTAACATTACAAGGGCGTAGGAGGTACGGGGAGGCGATCCGGGGGACACCGGTAACATTACAGGGGATATGAGGTACGGGGAGGGTGACCTGGGACACCGGTAACATTACGGGGGATATGAGGTACGGGGAGGGTGACCGGGGACACCGTTAACATTACAGGGGATATGAGGTACGGGGAGGGTGACCGGGGACACCGGTAACATTACAGGGGATATGAGGTACGGGGGAGGGTGACCGGGGACACCGGTAACATTACAGGGGATATGAGGTGAGGTGAAGAAATGGTGAACTTGCCCTTTAATACAGTGGGTGTAATAGTCCATTTAGGCCACACCTCACTAAAACGCCCAGTCTTTCTAAACTCCGCCCACTTGATGACATCACTTCCGGCTCCCATAGCACACTTGGAACTGTGGTTTAGCCTATAGTCATCCTTCCAGCTGTTGCCATGGTCACTGTGTTTGTGGGCAGGACACAGGAAGTGCAGTTGGGAGGCAGTGATGTCATTTCCTGAGGAAGTTGACTCCGTTGAAGCTGGAGAACCCGGAAGAGAGGAGCCCAGGGAGGGATCCATTTGTATGTTGTGTTGAGGTAATGACAATTACACAGCAGCAGTCACACTGAACCTTGTCTGTGTGGGTAGAAGTTGTTTCATATACAGAACCTTGTCTGTTACTATGGAGACAGGTAAACACCCACTGGGTGCTGTCAGTCAATGACACAGGAACAATCCCATAGGAAACCCACTGGGGTTCAACTACCAAATGACCCTCCAGTGGCTGATCTAGTGCCCAGACCTTGGTACCAGTCCTCACATCCCATTTCCCAGCTCACTGTGCACATAGAGATGGATGGATGGTGATTTGTAGTATTGGACATCACAGAACTGATAAGGTTACAGCTGGGGGTGTCCACACTGAAATAAAAATGCTTTATTTAATGGAACTTGCCATCTGCCAGGTTAGTGCCCTGGGCCTGACCTTATTAAAGATAGTGCTGAAGCTGGAAGAAGACTGGCTAATATAAAACTGAAAGTTGTTTTCTTCGGGCTGGTGCTGCTCAATAAAACAATATTGGGAGGTAGGTACAGTCAATCCTACTTCCATGCCCCAGGTACTTTTCACCTTTATCCTCTATATTTTTGCTTTAAATGCAGGACACGCACACACCTACCCCAGTAGGTTCCCGCCTCTTCTGCTGCGGTGGTGAGCTGGTTATGAGTACTACATTGCTTCTGTGAATCCCCCACTGATGCATCCATCCTCCCACCCACCATTGGACAGGGAATCCATTTGAGGCAGTTTTATAGCCACACTTGTTAGATATTAGATTGATTTGACATTCACTCGACAAATGTATTTGATATTAAAGGACAATTAAACCCACACCACCCTCTCCATAAAAGCACCCAGATTAGTCTAACCCCACCCCTTCAACTGTCAGTTACATGACCAATAGGAAGATGTGCACTACATGTGTTCCTATTGGCCAGATCATGGATTGATATTAAACCCGGACGTTATCCTGACCAGCCAGGGAAAGTTTCACTAAGTATTCCAGACTGTACCCAGGGGTGAAAATCTAGTGGTTCAGGTTCTTACCCTGAGTAGTTGTAGTAAGAACAAAGGGAGTGTGGGGGTTTTAATTGTTCTCATGTATAGTTTAATGCACAAGCTTACAGCACTTGTGGACTTTTCTACATTGTTACAGCAAGGAAATCAAATGTCTCTGACCTACACAAAATAGTTTCCATTGTTACTTCTAAGATGTAGGCTTGTACTGCAAACATGTTTCTCTGGTTCAAAGGCAAGGCAAGGTAAGGAAAATGAAAGAGTCTGCTTATAGGTGGCTAATAGTAGCAGGAATATGTGTACAATACTTACAAAAAACACTTATCTGTGTCTGTACTTCTTGAAAATTTTGCTGGAAATAATCCGTAACTGTTGAATTACAGTGGAGAATTTAATGTCTGTCACTTCCACAAGGACCTAATGTGGATGTGGGAGGAAGAGACTGACCCAGTGATGGGGAACAAGGATAAAAACCAGCGGAAGGAGAGAATCCTGAATCTCACACTGGACATATCTATCTATCTTGACTGGACAGGTGAGGGACTGGGACAGGGAGGGAATCTTGTTGTTAATAACTGGAAACATACATGGGGAGTCTCTACTTTACATTATAACATGGGAATTATCTCTATAAATGGATATAAATCCCTAATCTCTCTGACTATATAGGATAACATTGTAATGAAGAACCTGGCGATGGTTCCCACAGAGCTGCACTGACTGTATGTTGAAGGATCCTGGCAGGCTCCATCCCCCAACTGTGTCCATCCGTCTCGCTCCGTCATACAGAGAAAAATGACAAGAAGATCCTGGACCTCATCTCCAACATCATCCACCTGCTGACTGGAGAGGTGGGTGGTGTCCCAATCCGTGATTGGTTAGTAACAGTGATGATAATCCGTCTCTCTCTGTGGTGACTGTAACATTGTGTGCAGGTTGCCATAATGTGGTGAGGATGTTTCCATCTATTTGACCTTGGAGGAGTGGGATTAATTTAAAGGGAAACAAGACCCTTTACAGGGAAGTGATGGAGAGGAATCCACAACAGATCCACCCACTGGGTGAGTAATGTTTGTAGTTTTAACAGAAACACTTTTAACTGAAATGCAAGTAATATATACATGTGAAAGAACACATATGTTGTCTTTGCTTGGTGTTTCAGTGTATATTTTTAAAATAATTTTAGGATTTATAATCTAATTAAGGGGATGCTGTATTTAAAGGGGAAGTTCAGTGCAAATACATATGCTTTTCAGAAAAAAGAGCAGTATTTTTCCATCCTAATGACCTTAATCTGCCCATTCAGCATTGTGTCTGTATATAAATAAATGCAACCGAAATACTGATTCCTGTTTGCAGGACCCCTAGTAGAGACCGTTATGGTTTTGCCTTTGACCCAGCGCCTGGGTTGATTCAGTTGCTCAGTAGAGATCTGAGCATGTGTGACCCATCCAACAGCCAATCGGTAGAAATTACTGTTAGGAACATTCAAAGGAAGTGGTGCATTCTGGGAAGAAGGACCTTTAGAACCTGAAATGTCAGCTCACTAATGTCAACAGCAGGGAACAGCAAAGGGAATGAAATCAACTGATATTTTAAAATGGGAGAGAATATGTAGAATAACTAAGAAGGCATTACACAAACTAACAATGTAACAAATATTGATCATTTCCACTAAACTGTCCCTTTAATTTGCCACGTGTGTAAGGATTGATTTTCTCCTTATTATCATTTAGGTCTGACTATAGGGGTACAAAGAGCCACTGTCACTAATTCCCCGCAATTAGATTGCGTGTTAAAACGGGCTGGTGTGGCCTAGCACTAACTGAAACACAAACAGATGAGTAGTAGGATTGTCCTGTTAGATCACACGACCAAACAGATAGTATTAGGATTTGTCCTGTTAATCACACATTGTATTGTAACTTGTACTGTAGCTAATCACTGGTTATTACTGCCAAGCAACCATTTATAAGGATGTCATATAGAGGATATTCATATGCCCATTTATTATATTGTATATTTCCTGCTTTTATTCTTACCAGGTGTGAATTGAAAATAAGAGCAACATTAACTCTAACTGGAAGAAACATTCACTGAACACGTAGATATTTCAACTGATGAAATTTCACAAACAGTCACAGTCTAGCCAAACAGCCACGGGCAAAAAAATGGATTAAAGGGAAGCCGGCTTTATGTGAAGGAGGAAACCAATCAATTGCAGCATTAATCCACTTACAGAACAGATACGGAACAGATACATCTACTACTATCATGGGATGTAACCTAAATAACAGCTTGTCAGATATTATATATCCAATGGATTAAAGAGGTGTCGGCTTCATGTGAAGAAGGAAACCAATCGATTGCAGCAGTAATCACTTACAGAACAGATACAGGAACAGATACATCTACTACTATCATGTGTAACCTAAATAACAGCTTGTCAGATAATTAATATTCCAATGGGAACAAAGAGGAGTCGGCCTCATGTGAAGGAGGAAACCAATCAGATTGCGCATTAATACACTTAAAGAACTGTTACAGAGAAAAGGCACACTTAATACTGTAATGAGATATAATCTAAATACAGCTTGTCAGTAATTATATATCCAATGGGATTAAGTGAGTCGGCTTCATGGGGAGGAGAAAACCTATCAGATTGCAGCATTAATACACTATAGAACAGATAAGAACAGATACATCTACTACGACCATGGGATGTAACCTAAAACAGCTGTCAGATAATTAATATCCAATGGGATTAAAGAGGAGTCGGATCATGGGAAAAGACCAATCAGATTACAGCATATTACAATTACAGAACAGATACAGGGAACAGATCCATCTACTACTATCATGGGATCCAACCTAAAACAGCATTCAGAGATTGAGTGCATTGAATATAATATATTATTTGACAATCCTCATATACGTTACAGAGAATATAATTGTTCTTTGTCCTAAGAGATTGTATTAGTAAGAACACTCTTGGGAGCATCAGAGAAAAACCCATAAATTAGAGACATGTTTTTTTTCTCTGAATGCAACGAATGTTTTAAACAACGTTCAGAGCTTATGCTCACTACAAAACTCACAAAGGAGGCAAACCATTTCCTTGCTTTGTCTGTGGGAGAGGTTTTGCTCAGCGTCCCAGCTTATAATAAACGAAGTCACACGGGAGAGAACCATTTTCTTGTTTGGAAGGCGGGAAAGGATTGCACGGCATTCAGAGCTTAACGTCCATCGCAATTCATACAGGAGAGAAACCATTTTCTTGTTTCTGACTGTGGAAAAAGTTTTTCTCATCGCTCTGTTCTTAAGAGACACTACAGTTTCACACAGGAAGAGAGCCATTTTCTTGTTCGGTATGTGGAAATTTTTTACTCAGAGTGGGGCTCACTCTGCATAGCAAATCCACACAGGGGAGAAACCCATTTGCTTTCTGAATGTGGGAAATGCTTTGCACATCGCTCAAACCTCACTGCACATTCCCAGAGTCACAGAAAGGAAGCGCGGTGATGTCCTTGAAGGCAAAACATTGAGTTTGTGTCCTTTTCTTACCAGACTTAAGGCATCTTAGTGAAAATGAACTTTTTTTCTTTCTTTCCATGTGTTCTATAATTCCCCCACAACCCCCAGAGTATCTTCGCTTTTTTCAGATTTCCTCTCTGTCCTGAGATACACCAGTTAGAAGAATACGTGATTGCATTCCTCTACTCCTACTTGGACTGTCATCAAATCCCTGTGACGTGATCCCCCTCCCTGCTCTGTAAAAACATAGAGATAGAGACATTAGCAGGGGAGAGAGGTAGCTTGGTAGATCTAAGGCTGCACTTGACCCCCCCTCTTCTTAAATGCTTTCACTATTTATGATGGGTCACAAGAGAGAGTCGTAAACTGTACTGATCCCTTTTTCTTCCGTGTCTCCAGGACAGCTTGCTTTCTATTGGCCACTGTGCGTGGGTGTGTTTTTCAGGATGTGGACTTTAAACTCTACTGCACATGATGAGCTTGTGGAGTTGAGCACGGGAGGAGGTAACAGAGGGGAGGGGGAAGGGGGGGAGTGCGGCACAGAGATCTGATACTAGTTTAACAGAGTCCACTGACAGAGATAGGATTAAGGCAGCACAGAGTACATGCATTTACTTTGCAAAGGGGCAATGTGTTTTTTTCACTATAGATGCCTTTACATAATTCACAATTGGATAAAATAACCTTGGGTAGCAATTTCATACCTCACAACCTTCCATAACTAAAGTTAGGATGACCCTAATGTTATATCCAATGCTATCCCCTCCCATCCCCTTGGGCTAATATAGATTTAAACTAAATGGTTTGAAATGGGGGGGTGGTGCTGGGAGTATAGAACAGTCCTAGGTATGAAATGATAAATATGATATAATGGGGATCGACTATTCCAGGTGCTTCTTATGTTTCTATGGTTTGGGGGTTTAATGTTTCACTAGAGTCCAGATAATGCATAGTATATATCAGAAAGTGCTGCTCTGAGGAATTTGTCAGAAGTGGCCATGTGGATTCAAACCCACAACTTAGCACTGCAGTGGTAAAATCTTACCCACTGAGCCACCATATTATGTATTGTAATAATATAGGTTCCTCCAGTCAGTCACCTTGGTCTGTCACTTATCCTAGATACGCATGCTATTGCATACTCAGGATTGCTAAACCAAATCACAAGTTGTAGGTTGCGATATTGTTGTTCCTTACAAACAACCAGATCAAACTTATTTACGATTTGACGAATCGGCCAACAAGCTGGAATTAAGATTTATGTTCTTAAAGGATAAATCACAGGCAAGTATGTAAAGTAGAGAATTGTGTTATCTAGTTAATTGTCAAAACTCCAACTTCCCTTTAATGGTTTGGATTCCAAGTCCATTCTTGGCCAAGGGAAAAGTATTCCACAAAGGCCATATCTGATTTGGGCTAAAGATAAAATAGACAGTTTACTGTAGTTGTTTAAAATTGGGGTTTGTGCGAAGGAGTGTCTTCCAATCACGTTACCTTGAGAACATATGGCACATAACTTACCTAGACGTTATGGAACGCTGATTGAATTTCAGTTAAAATTTAGGAAATATGGGGATATCTGTTTTGTTCTTTCTAAACAGAAATGTATTTTCTGCATTTAACCGTTAATGGGATATACAATATTCTATTTTATATTAAATGTTTCAATGATCAGAAAACGACTTGTCCATTTGTGTGTTTTCTAATTAGGTATGTTCATATTTTACTCTTAAAGGGGAAGTTAAGCACAAGGGGAGTATTTTCTCATTTTAATTACCATCACTTCCTGTGATGGAGCACCAGGGGTGTTTAATGCCTTTATATAATGAATGCTATGTAAGGGGGGAATGGTGCCAGTTTTTTTAAAGGCATGTTCCACCCGAAATTTAACTTTGATATGTGGTCAGGCATGCTCCCCCACCCCAAACCGATTAATATATTGTTAAGAAAGTCCCCCCGATTCTTACTTACCACTGCCCTCTCTCCTCCGCTGCGTGGTTTCAGGCCTCTGCTTGCATGGATTGAAGCGGGGCGGGACCGGCAGCCCCGCGTCCGTGATTGCTGGACGCAGGAGGGCTGCACTGAGCATTCGCTCAACCTTGATGAGGTTTGAGGAAGTCTCAGGCAACACAATGAGTTCACACACTTTGGTCCTACACAGCAATTTCCTGACTTGGAGGGGCACAGTCAGGGGAACTATTTTGGAGCAGGAAATGTAAGGTAGGATTGTTTTTATTAAACTACTTTGAGGGCCAGTAAGGTGTTAATTTTAGTTTTGGGGGTGGTCACTTCCCTTTAAATAAATCAACCGTTTCATCAGACACCCCTCTCCCAGTTGTTCTATGGTAAAGATGTATATGTAAACTCACCAAGCTCCTGTTCCATCGTATCCTGACGTTCGGGGCTTTATCGTATTGTGTGTACCTTGTTTTCCGAATGAGCTCGTGTACCCGCCGACGTTCGGGTGGCCACACCTCTTCTGATGAGGAAAATTTCCCTCTGCCGCAGGTTAGACTCCTATAGCAGAGCCGCCGAGGGAAACGGGTACAGTGTGAATGCAGATCTGTTCAAAGTTTGCTTTTTTTAACCCCCAACCAGACCAGTAACTGAAACACAAACAGATGAGTAGTAGGATTGTCCTGTTAGATCACACATTGTATTGTAACATTGTACTGTAGCTAATCACTGGTTATTACTGCCAAGCACCATTTATAAGGATGTCATATAGAGGATATTCATGGCTCCAGTTTATTATATTGTATATTTCCTGCTTTTATCTTTACCAGGTTGTGAATTTGAAAATAAGAGCAACATTAACTCTAATCTGGAAGAAACATTCACTGAACACGTAGATATTTCAACTGATGGAAATTTCACAAACAGTCACAGTCTAGCCAAACAGCCACGGGCAAAAAAATGGATTAAAGGGAAGCCGGCTTTATGTGAAGGAGGAAACCAATCAGATTGCAGCATTAATACACTTACAGAACAGATACAGGGAACAGATACATCTACTACTATCATGGGATGTAACCTAAATAACAGCTTGTCAGATAATTATATATCCAATGGGAACAAAGAGGAGTCGGCCTCATGTGAAGGAGGAAACCAATCAGATTGCAGCATTAATACACTTAAAGAACTGTTACAGAGAAAAGGCACACTTAATACTGTAATGAGATATAATCTAAATAACAGCTTGTCAGATAATTATATATCCAATGGGATTAAAGTGAAGTCGGCTTCATGGGGAGGAGAAAACCTATCAGATTGCAGCATTAATACACTTACAGAACAGATACAGGGAACAGATACATCTACTACTATCATGGGATGTAACCTAAATAACAGCTTGTCAGATAATTATATATCCAATGGGATTAAAGAGGAGTCGGAATCATGGGAAGAAGACCAATCAGATTACAGCATTATTACAATTACAGAACAGATACAGGGAACAGATCCATCTACTACTATCATGGGATCCAACCTAAATAACAGCATGTCAGAGATTGAGTGCATTGAATATAATAATATATTTGACAATCCTGCATATACGTTACAGAGAATAGATAATTGTTCTTTGTCCTACAGAGATTGTATTAGTAAGAACACTCTTGGGAGGCATCAGAGAAAAACCCATAAATTAGAGACAATGTTTTTTTGCTCTGAATGCAACGAATGTTTTAAACAACGTTCAGAGCTTAATGCTCACTACAAAACTCACAAAGGAGGCAAACCATTTACTTGCTTTGTCTGTGGGAGAGGTTTTGCTCAGCGTTCCCAGCTTATAATACATAACAGAAGTCACACGGGAGAGAAACCATTTTCTTGTTTGGAATGCGGGAAAGGATTTGCACGGCATTCAGAGCTTAACGTCCATCGCAGAATTCATACAGGAGAGAAACCATTTTCTTGTTCTGACTGTGGAAAAAGTTTTTCTCATCGCTCTGTTCTTAAGAGACACTACAGGATTCACACAGGAGAGAAGCCATTTTCTTGTTCTGTATGTGGGAAATGTTTTACTCAGAGTGGGCAGCTCACTCTGCATAGCAGAATCCACACAGGGGAGAAACCATTTGCTTGTTCTGAATGTGGGAAATGCTTTGCACATCGCTCAAACCTCACTGCACATTACCAGAGTCACAGAAAGGAAGCAGCGGTGATGTCCTTGAAGGCAAAACATTGAGTTTGTGTCCTTTCTTACCAGACTTTAAAGGGCATCTATAGTGGGAAAATGAACTTTTTTTTCTTTCTTTCCATGTGTTCTATAATTCCCCCACAACCCCCAGAGTATCTTCGCTTTTTTCAGATTTCCTCTCTGTCCTGAGATACACCAGTTAGAAGAATACGTGATTGCATTCCTCTACTCCTACTTGGACTGTCAATCAAATCCCTGTGACGTGATCCCCCTCCCTGCTCTGTAATAAACATAGAGATAAGAACATTAGCAGGGGGAGAGAGGTAGCTTTGATGGTAGATATAAGGCTGCACTTGACCCCCCTTCTTAATAGCTTTCACTGATTTATGATGGGTCACAAAGAGAGAGATCGTAAACTGTACTGATCTCCTTTTTCTTCCGTGTCTCCAGGACAGCTTGCTTTCTATTGGCCACTGTGCGTGGGTGTGTTTTTCAGGATGTGGAACTTTTAACTCCTACTGCACATGATGAGCTTGTCGGAGTTGAGACAGGGAGGAGGTAACAGAGGGGAGGGGGAAGGGGGGAGTGCTGCACAGAGATCTGATACTATGGTTAAACAGAGTCACTGACAGAGATAGGATTAAGGCAGCACAGAGTACATGCATTTAACTTTGCAAAGGGGCAATGTGTTTTTTTCACTATAGATGCCCTTTAAATAATTCACAATTGGATAAAATAACCTTGGGTTAGCAATTTCATACCTCACAACCTTCCATAACTAAAGTTAGGATGACCCTAATGTTATATCCAATGCTATCCCCTCCCATCCCCTTGGGCTAATATAGATTATGAACTAAATGGGTTTGAAATGGGGGGTGGTGCTGGGAGTATTAGAACAGTCACTAGGTATGAAATGATAAATATGATATAATGGGGATCGACTATTCCAGGTGCTTCTTATGTTTCTATGGTTGGGGGTTTAATTGTTTCACTAGAGTCCAGAATAATGCATAGTATATATGCAGAAAGTGCTGCTCTGAGGAATTTGTCAGAAGTGGCCAATGTGGATTCAAACCCACAACTTAGCACTGCAGTGGTATGAAATCTTACCACTGAGCCACCATATATATGTATTGTAATAATATAGGTTCCTCCAGTCAGTCACCTTGGTCTGTCACTTATCCTAGATACGCATGTCTATTGCATAGCTCAGGATTGCTAAAACAATCACAAGTTAGTAGGTTGCGATATTGTTGTTCCTTACAAACAACCAGATCAAACTTATTTACGATTTGACGAATCGGCCAACAAGCTGGAATTTAAGATTTATGTTCTTAAAGGATAAATCACAGGCAAGTAATGTAAAGTAGAGAATTGTGTTATCTAGTTAATTGTCAAAAACTACACTTCCCCTTTAATAGGTTTGGATTCCAAGTCCATTCTTGGCCAAAGGGAAAAGTATTCCACAAAGGCCATATCTGATTTGGGCTAAAGATAAAATAGACAGTTACTGTAGTTGTTTAAAATTGGTGTGTGCGGAAGGAGTGTCTTCCAATCACGTTACCTTGAGAAACATATGGCACATAACTTACCTAGACGTTATGGAACGCTGATTGAATTTCAGTTAAAATTTAAGGAAATATGGGGATATCTGTTTATGTTCTTTCTAAACAGAAATGTATTTTTCTGCATTTAAACCGTTAATGGGATATAACAATATTCTATTTTATATTAAATGTTTCAATGATCAGAAAAACGACTTGTCCATTTGTGTGTTTTGTAATTAGGTATGTTGCATATTTTACTCTTAAAGGGGAAGTTAAGCACAAGGGGAGTATTTTCTCATTTTAATTACCATCATCTTCCTGTGATGGAGCACCAGGGGTGTTTAATGCCTTTATATAATGAATGCTATGTAAGGGAGGGAATGGTGCCAGTTTTTATTAAAGGGCATGTCCACCCCGAAATTTAACTTTTGATATGTGGTAGGGCATGCTCCCCCAGCCCCAACCGCATTAATATAATTGTTAGAAAGTCCCCCGATTCTTACTTACCTGCCCTCTCTCCTCCGCTGCAGTGTTCAGGCCCTCTGCTTGCATGGAATTGAAAGCAGGGGGCGGGACCGGCAGCCGCGTCCGTGATTGGCTGAGAGGCAGGGAGGGCTGCACTGAGCATGCCTCAACCTTGATGAGGTTGAGGAAGTCTCAGGCACAGCATGAGTCACACACTGCTCCTACACAGCAGTTTCCTGGACTTTGGAGGGGCACAGCAGGGGAACTATTTTGAGCAGGAATGTAAGGTAAGGATTGTTTTAAACTACTTGATGTGGCCAGTAAGGGGTTAAATTTTAGTTTTGGGGGTGGACATGCCCTTTAAATAATACAACGTTTCATCCAGACACCACCTCTCCCAGTGTTCTATGTAAATAATGTATATGTAAAATGCACCAAGCTCACTGTTACCATCGGATCTGACGGTATCGGGGCTTTATCGGTATTGTGTGTACCTTGTTTTCCGAATGAGCGTGTAACCGCCGAACGTTCGGGTTGGCCAAACGCTCGTTCTGAATAGAGGGAAAATTTCCCTCTGCCGCGGTAGACTTCCTATAGCAGAGCCTGCCGAGGGAAACGGGACAGTGTGAATGCAGATCTTTTCAAAGTTTGCTTTTTTTAACCCCCAACCAGACCCAGGTACACACACCTACTGATCTACTTATCCATTACTGTGGCAGCCATACTTAAAGGGTAACTAAAGTCAAAAAATGTTTTTTGACCAATCATCAAAAAACTTTTTTTTTTAACCCCTAACCCGACAGGTACAGACACCTACTGATCTACTTATCTATTAGTGTGGCAGCCATATTTAAAGGGTAACTAAAGACAAAAAAAAATAATTTTGATCAATCAAAAAAGTTTGTTTTTTTTAGCCCCCACGGGGCATAGGCACACACACCTACTGACCTACCCCTCCATTTCTGTTGCAGCCATACTTAAAGGGTAACTAAGATAAAAAAAATAAATTGACCAATTTATTTTTCATGGGAGCCATATTTAAAGGGTAACTATAGTAAAAAAAAAAAAAAAAAACTTTTGACGTTTTTTTTTTAACCCCCAACCTTACCCAGGTACATACTACTGACCCCATGAAAAAAAAATTGGTCACTTTTTTTTTTTTATTTTTGTTACCCTACCTATCAGGATTGCAGCATATACATACACGTAATAGCAGATAAGAGAACAGATACATCTACTACATCCATGGGATGTAACCTAAATAACAGCGTGTCAGAAATTTATATTCCAATGGATTAAAGAGGAGTCGGAATCCTGGGAAGAAGACCAATCAGATTACAGCATTATTACAATTACAGAACGATACAGGGAACAGATCCATCTACTACTATCATGGGACCAACCTAAATAACAGCATGGCAGAGATTGAGTGCATTGAATATAATAATATATTTGACAATCCTGCATATACGTTACAGAGAAAAGATAATTGTTCTTTGTCCTACAGAGATTGTTTAGTAAGAACACTCTTGGGAGCATCAGAGAAAAACCCATAAATTAGAGACAATGTTTTTTTGCTCTGAATGCAACGAATGTTTAAAAAACGTTCAGAGCTTAATGCTCACTACAAAACTCACAAAGGAGGCAAACCATACTTGCTTTGTTGTGGGAGAGGTTTTGCTCAGCGTTCCAGCTTATAATACATAACAGAAGTCACACGGGAGAGAAACCATTTCTTGTTGGAATGCGGGAAAGGATTTGCACGGCATTCAGAGCTAAAGTCCATCGCAGAATTCATACAGGAGAGAAACCATTTTCTGTTCTGACTGTGGAAAAGTTTTTCTCATCGCTCTGTTCTTAAGAGACACTACAGGATTCACACAGGAGAGAGAGCCATTTCTTGTTCTGTATGTGGGAAATGTTTTACTCAGAGTGGGCAGCTCACTCTGCCATAGCAGAATCCACACAGGGGAGAACCATTTGCTTGTTCTGAATGTGGGAAATGCTTTGCACATCGCTCAAACCTCACTGCACATTACCAGAGTCACAGAAAGGAAGCAGCGGTGATGTCCTTGAAGGCAAAACATTGGTTGTGTCCTTTCTTACCAGACCTTAAAGGGCATCTATAGTGGAAAATGAACTTTTTTCTTTTTTCCATGTGTTCTATAATTCCCCACAACCCCCAGAGTATCTTCGCTTTTTTCAGATTTCCTCTCTGTCTGAGATACACCAGTTAGAAGAATACGATGATTGCATTCCTCTACTCCTACTTGGAATGTCAATCAAATCCCTGTGAAGTGATCCCCTCCCCTGCTCTGTAATAAAACATAGAGATAAGAACATTAGCAGGGGGAGAGAGGTAGCTTGATGGTAGATATAAGGCTGCACTGACCCCCTTTAATAGCTTTCACTGATTATGATGGGTCACAAAGAGAGAGATCGTAAACTGTACTGATCCCTTTTCTTCCGTGTCTCCAGGACAGCTGCTTTCTATTGGCCACTGCGTGGGTGTGTTTTTCAGGATGTGGAAATTTTAACTCCTACATGACAATGATGAGCTTGTCGGAGTTGAGACAGGGAGGAGGGTAACAGAGGGGAGGGGGAAGGGGGGGAGTGCTGCACAGAGATCTGATACTATGGTTAAACAGAGTCACTGACAGAGATAGGATTAAGGCAGCACAGAGTACATAGCATTTAACTTTGCAAAGGGGCAATGTGTTTTTTTCATATAGATGCCCTTTAAATATTCACAATTGGATAAAATAACCTTGGGTAGCAATTTCATACCTCACAACCTTCCATAACTAAAGTTAGGATGACCCTAATGTTATATCCAATGCTATCCCCCCATCCCCTTGGGTAATATAGATTATGAACTAAATGGGTTTGAAATGGGGGGTGGTGCTGGGAGTATTAGAACAGTCACTAGTATGAAATGATAAATATGATATAATGGGGATCGACTATTCCAGGTGCTTCTTATGTTTCTATGGTTGGGGGTTTAATTGTTTCACTAGAGTCCAGAATAATGCATAGTATATATGCAGAAAGTGCTGCTCTGAGGAATTGTCAGAAAGTGGCCAATGTGGATTCAAACCCAAATTAGCACTGCAGTGGTATGAATTTACCACTGAGCCACCATATATATGTATTGTAATAATATAGGTTCCTCCAGTCAGTCACCTTGGTCTGTCACTTATCCTAGATACGCATGCTATTGCATAGTCAGGATTGCTAAACAATCACAAGTTAGTAGGTTGCGATTATGTTGTTCCTACAAACAACCAGATCAAACTATTTACGATTTGAGAATGGCCAACAAGCTGGAATTTAAGATTTATGTTCTTAAAGGATAAATCACAGGCAAGTAATGTAAAGTAGAGAATGTGTTATCTAGTTAATTGTCAAAAACTACACTTCCCCTTTAATAGGTTTGGATTCCAAGTCCATTCTTGGCCAAAGGGAAAAGTATTCCACAAAGGCCATATCTGATTTGGGCTAAAGAAAAATAGACAGTTACTGTAGTGTTTAAAATTGGTGTGTGCGAAGGAGTGTCTTCCAATCACGTTACCTTGAGAAACATATGGCACATAACTTCATAGACGTTATGGAACGCTGATTGAATTTCAGTTAAAATTTAAGGAAATATGGGGATTCTGTTTATGTTCTTTCTAAACAGAAATGTATTTTTCTGCATTTAAACGTTAATGGGATATAACAATATTCTATTTTATATTAAATGTTTCAATGATCAGAAAAACGACTTGTCCATTTGTGGGTTGTAATTAGGTATGTTGCATATTTTACCTTAAAGGGGAAGTTTAGCACAAGGGGAGTATTTTTCATTTAATTACCATCATCTCCTGTGATGGAGCACCAGGGGGTTTTTAATGCTTTATATAATGAATGCTATGTAGGGAGGGAATGGTGCCAGTTTTATTAAAGGGCATGTCCACCCCGAAATTTAACTTTTGATATGTGGTAGGGCATGCTCCCACGCCCCAAACCGATTAATATATGTTAGAAAGTCCCCGATTCTTACTTACTGCCCTCTCTCCTCCGCTGCAGTGTTCAGGCCTATTGCTTGCATGGAAATGAAAGTCAGGGGGCGGGACCGGCAGCCGCGTCCGTGATTGGCTGAGAGGCAGGGAGGGCTGCAATGAGCATGCCTCAACCTTGATGAGGTTGAGGAAGTCTCAGGCACAGCATGAGTCACACACTGCTCCTACACAGCAGTTTCCTGGACTTTGGGGGGCACAGCAGGGGAACTATTTTGAGCAGGAATGTAAGGTAAGGATTGTTTTAAAACTACTTGAGTGTGGCAGTAGGGGTTTAAATTTTAGTTTTGGGGGTGACATGCCCTTTAAATAATACAACGTTTCATCCGAACACCACACTCCCCAGTGTTCTAGTAAATAATGTATATGTAAAATGCACCAAGCTCACTGTTACCATCGGATCTGACGGTATCGGGGCTTTATCGGTATGTGTGTACCTTGTTTCCGAATGAGCGTGTTAACCGCCGAACGTTCGGGTTGGCCAAACGCTCGTTCTGAATAGGAGGGAAAATTCCCTCTGCCGCGGTTAGACTTCCATAGCAGAGCCTGCCGAGGAAACGGGACAGTGTGAATGCAGATTTTTCAAAGTTTGCTTTTTTAACCCCCAACCAGACCCAGGTACACACCTACTGAATCTACTATTCCATTACTGTGGCAAGCTACTTAAAGGGAACTAAAGTCAAAAAATGTTTTTGACCATCATCACAAAAAGTTTTTTTTTTAACCCTAACCCGACAGGTACACACAACACTGATCTACTTATCTATTAGTGTGGAGCCATATTAAAGGGTAACTAAAGACAAAAAAAAATAATTTGATCAATCAAAAAAGTTTGTTTTTTTAACCCCCACGGGGCATAGGCACACACACCTACTGACCTACCCCTCCATTTCTGTTGCAGCCATATAAAGGGTAAACTAAGAAAAAAAAAAAATTGACCAATCAAAAAAAGTTTGTTTTTTAACTTCCAACCTCATCCAGGTACACTCGCCTACCCTTCCATTTTCATGGGAGCCATAATTAAAGGGTAACTATAGTAAAAAAAAAAAAAAAACTTTTGACGTTTTTTTTTTAACCCCCAACCTTACCCAGGTACATACTACTGACCTACCCTTCCATTACTGGGGTGGACATACTAAAAGGGTAACTAAAGTCAAAAAAACTAATTTTGACCAATCATCCAAAAAGGTTTTTTTAACCCCCCAGCCTGAGACAGGTACACACACCTACTGACCTACCCTTCCATTTCTGTGGCAGTCATTCTTAAAGGGTAACTATAGTCAAAAAATAATTTGATCAATAATAAAAAAAGTTTGTTTTTTTAACATCCAACCTGACACAGGTACATACACCAACTGAGGGTACCCATTCATTCATGTGGCAATCATATTTAAAGGGTAAGTATAGTAAAAAAAATCATTTTGACCAATCATCAATAAAGTTAGTCTTTTATCCCCTAACCTGTCATGAGTACACACACCAACTGACATACCCATTCATTCCTGTGACAGAAATATTTAAAGGGTAAGTAAAAAACAACAATGTCCTCATCATTGGCATTATTGAGTTTTAAAATCTGCAGCACAAACACACACATTCCCTTCCAAAATGCAGCCTTTCAAGCCAAATTCAAAGTTTATACTTAAAATTTCCTTTTCTAGTTGCTGATTGGTCTGCTTTTAAATACACCTGATGATTGGCAGCTGGTTGAAGGTTGGTTATTTGCAATTTAGGAATAAATGTAGTAGCTTTAGTCCACATTAGGGGGAAGCACATAGCCAAATAGAGAGCTAAGATACTTGCTGAGGCAGTTATCCTGTAGCTAAGAGCTGATTAACTCTTAACTGATAAGGAGTTTGCTTGATACTGGTGCGTTATAATACTCCAATTGCAAAAAAAATTTTTGTTGCCCGGTTTGCCTTATTTCCCACAACCTCACACAGGGCGTCCCGGGACACTCCACATCCAGTAATTTCTCTGTATAAATAAAAGCTTCCAAACTACTGACTTTGATTGGTAGTTGTAGGTTACACAGGCAAGCTGTCATCTTTTGTGTATCAGCATGTCAATCTCTGGGTATGAGTACTGTCCCTAACATTAAATTATTGGGTTAGTCTCCCATTCCCCTTTGGTAAGGACAGTGGAATAACTACTGCAATCCCTGTGACTGGGGGGGGGGGGGGGGGGGAGGGCCTGAAAAAACCTCTGTGAGTAGCTGTTTAAAAGACCGGAACCGAACCAGAAGTTCGGGTCAAGTATTTTAAACAGCTGATCGTGGATCTCTGGGGAGTGGGGAGGCCTTGGCCCTTACAGGACCTAAATTGCTTGGTACTCACCCCTGGGGGGAGACAAAATATCTAGAACTAACATACACACAACTACAGCTTGTGGGTCCAGTTTAGTTGTCCCGTTCTACCGGCCTCATGAAATATGGGAAGACGCACTTCATTTAGAGCTCATCCCCCTAGCACTAGCATAGATAATATGATATATGGGGCCCAGGAATGTGCATTGATCATCTCTTGTCTTGTTTGTTCTAATGTTTTGGTCAGATCAGTAGCACTTCCACTATTTGTAATAAAGTAATTTTGCCACAGGAGCTCCCACAGCCCCCCTTTGTGTATATATTGAAGCAGAGTTTCTCTGCAGGAAGATTGACCAAGCTTCCATGTGGTAGTAGCACCCCCAACACGTCCCTTTAATTGGAGGTCTTGTGCCTTGAATACTAAGCATTGGATGAGAGGCCTCTCCCCTCCTTGTTATAAAGCCAGTAGGCGGGGGAAGTGATAGCCTGTAATACTAATCCAATGCTAGGTCAGGGAGACAACCTTCCCCAGAAAATGCAACTAAGCAGGGAGTGTCAGCCCAGATAAATGACCCAAGGTAAACTGTTAGGACCTTCCATACTGGGGTTACCTTGACGTGGTTGGAAGGCTTTTCACTTTCATGCATAAAATTGTAACAAACCCCCCATGTTTTTACTGTTTGCAGATATTATGGTATATGGGGCCCAGGAATGTGCATTGATCATCTCTTGTCTTGTTCAAACCCAGTAGGCGCGGCTAGCTGTGTGTGCTCTGGATAGCTTGCTTACTTAAATAGGGAGGGGGTAATTCATTTGGCTTAAAAGACTCAAATTCCTGTTTTTTCTATTTGTTCTTCTGCTTTTTTGGACTGTATCTCCTCCCACAGTTTCCCAGCTAGAGACATGAAATTCGGTACGGGACAGGGGCGTAGAGATCACCATATCGGTTGCTATGGGGCCCAGAGCCAAAGGAGGCCTCTCCCTGTCCATTCTCTATCACTACAGTAACATCTCCCTGTCCGTCCATTCTCTATCACTACAGTTAAGCCTTTGTTGCTTTTGATTAGCTCAGCTAAAGTTTAGCTACAATTTGGGGCATCTTGGGCTGGGTACACAAGGGGACTATTTTCCCTAACCGAGCTTTCGCTATGAGCGAACATGGCAATGAGTGCCGTGGCTGACAGTTTGGGGTGACGATCGTGCTGCCCCATACGGAACCGACGATCTGCTGTGAGTTACCAACACGTACGATCGTCCATTCCTCCATCCGGATGAAAGGTCGACAGATACCAGTGTCTGGTCTGCAGACCAAAGCAGCACCGATTTTTCGGCCATCTGACCGATACTGGAAGTATCAGTAGATTGGCCCAAAAATCTGTGTGCACCCAGCCAATGAATACTACTAAGCAGGGTGAAATTGTGTGAACACTCCAATGATGAGATTTCAAAACTGGAGTGTGTGACATAAAATTTGTTGAAGAGTGGGTTCTTGTACAGATGTGGGCAATGCAGCCTTACAACTATATTTACATATTTGTCTATTTTTTTTATAATTAAATATTCAAATGTATGGAGAAAAAATGTTTACTTACTTTGGGACTGTTTTTATAACTTCTGTAAATGCTCTCAATTTTATGTTTAACCAACAAACATTACTCACCCAGTGGGGTGGATCTGCTGTGTGATTTCTCCTCATCACTTTCCCTGTAAAGGGTCCCACCCCTGTTTCCTTTAAATCTCCAACTGCCTCCAAGGTCAAATGATGAAACATCCTCACAACCACTATGGCAACCTGCACACACAATGTTACAGTCCCCACACCCAGACAGAGAGACGGATAATCATCCACTGTTACTAACCAATCACGATGGGACACACCCACCTCTCCAGCGTCAGGTGGATGATGTTGGAGATGAGGTCCAGGATCTCTTGTCATTTTCCTTCTGTATGACGGAGCGAGACGGATGGACACAGTGGGGGATGGAGCCTGCAGATCCTTCCACCTACAGTCAGTGCAGCTCTGTGGGACGCCATCGCCAGGCTTCTTCATTACATGTAATCCTATATAGGGGGAGAGATGAGGGATTTAATATCTTATTAAGAGATAATTCCCATGTTTAATGTACAGTAAGAACTCCCATGTCATGTTCCAGTTTTCCAACAAGATTCCCCTCCCTGTCCCAGTCCCCCTCACCTGTCCATCAGCAGATGATAAATGTCCAGTGTGAGATTCAGGATTCTCTCCTTCCGCTGGTTTTTATCCTTGTTCCCCATCACTGGGTCAGTCTCTTCCTCCCACATCCCCATTAGGTCCTTGTGGAAGTCTCCCCTGTAATTAGACAGGTTGAATTTCTATAGTTGATTGTTACTGTTACCAGTAATATTCACCAGAGGTACAGGGAACAACATTGACTATGTGAGTATGAAATATATATATAAAGGAAAGGTGAATGTCCAGAGCTATTAGTATTTAGACACTGACTGAAATCCAAAGGAATTCCTCTCACTGAAGAGAACCCAATGGGATTTCCACCCAGTATTCCATGGGACTCCCAACCCCACTATGTAAAAAACAGAAACTTGCCCAGTCATCACATAGATCAGTAATGTACAACCTCGGCACTCCAGCATGGAAATGCTAACAGGGAATCTGGGAATGGTTTTTCTAAACATCTAGGGTGGCAACATGACTGACATTGATAATTCAGGGAACACCACACTGATAGAAAAGACAAACCGTGCACAGGACATCACACGGGGAATGGGGAACAACACAGAACAGGAACAAACTACATTTCCCCACATTCCTCCATGGAACATGAAATGTGGAGATAAAAACACAGAGTGATATTTAGAGGATGAAACGTTTAGAGTCCGGTTACAGCCATAGAACGGGATGTAAGGGCGGCGAATGGAATACTAACTACAACGGCATGTTCACAGTACAGAACAAAACAAACACAACGCACCGCCACGTCACACACACTTCCGGTTTGCCTCTACTACGTCATCAACTCGCGACTTCCGGCTTTGTTAGGAACGCACCCAGTTACTATAGCGACGGGGAACTACGACGGGGAGACGTGGCTGTACGACAGAGAACGGACGGGGAGACGTGGCTGTAGCGACAGAGAACGGACGGGAGACGTGTTCGTAGCGACAGAGAAACGGACTGGGAGACGTTGCTGTAGCGACCAGAGAACGGACGGGGAGACGTGGCTGTAGCGACAGAGACGGACGGGGAGACGTGGCTGTAGCGACAGAGGACGGACGGGGAGTGACTTATGCTGTAGCGACAGAGAACGGACGGGGAGACGTGGCTTGTAGCGACAGAGAACGGACGGGAGACGTGGCTGTAGCGACAGAGAACGGACGGGGAGACGTGGGCTGTAGCGACAGAGACGGACGGGAGACGTGGCTGTAGCGACGAGGACGGACGGGAGACCGTTGCTGTAGCGACAGAGGACGGACGGGGAGAGACGTTTGCTGTAGGGACAGAGACGGGAAAACGGGGAGACGTGCTGTAGCGAAGGACGGGACGGGGGAGACGTGGCTGTAGCGACAGAGGACGCGGGGAGACGTGGCTTTAGCGACAGAGAACGGACGGGGAGACGTGGCTGTAGCGACAGAGGACGACGGGAGACGTGGCTGTAACGACAGAGAACGGACGGGGAGACGTTGGCTGTAGCGACAGAGACGGACGGGAGACGTTGCTGTACGACAGGAACGGACGGGGAGACCGTGGCTGTAGCGACAGAGAACGGACTGGGAGACGTTCTGTAGCGACAGGAGAACGGACGGGGAGACGTGGCTGTAGCGACAGAGAACGAGACGGGGGAGACGTGGCTGTAGCGACAGAGAACGGACGGGAGACGTTGCTGTACGACAGAGAACGGACGGGGAACGTTGCTGTAGCGACAAGAACGGACGGGGAGACGTGCTGTAGCGACAGAGAACGGACGGGGAGACGTGCTGAGCGACAGAGAAACGGACGGGAGAGACGTGGCGGTAGCGACAGAGAACGACGGGGAGACGTTGCTGTAGCGACAGAGGACGACGGGAGACGTGGCTGTAGCGCGAGGACGGCGGGACGTTGCTGTGGCAGAGACGGACAGAGGACGGACGGAGAGAGGACGGGTAGGACGTTGCTGTAGCGACAGAGACGGACGGGGAGACGTTGCTGTGCGACAGCGGACGGGACGGGAGACGTGGCTGTAGCGACAGGGACGGACGGGGAGACGTGCTGTACGACAGAGACGGACGGGGAGACGTTGCTGTAGCGACAGAGGACGGACGGGGAACGTTGCTGGTAGCGACAGAGGACGGACGGGAGACGTTGCTGTAGCGACAGAGAACGGACAGAGGCGGAACGGGGAGACGTGCTGTAGCGACAGAGGAACGACGGGGAGACGTTGCTGTAGCGACAGAGACGACGGGGACGTTGCTGAGCGACAGAGAGACGGCGGAGACTGTTGCTGTAGAGACAAGAGAACGGACGGGGAGACTTTGCTGTAGCGACAGAGGACGGACGGGGAGACGTTGCTGTAGCGACAGAGAACGGACGGGGAGACGTGGGCTGTAGTACAGAGGACGAGGTGAGACGTTGCTGTAGCGACAGAAACGGACGGGGAGACGTTGCTGTAGCGACAGAGAACGTACGGGGACGTGGCGACGGGGGAGACGTTGGCTGTAGCGACAGAGAACGGACGGGGAGACGTTGCTGTAGCGACAGAGAACGACGGGGAGACGTGCGACGGGGAGACGTGGCTGTGCGACAGAGAAACGGAGGGGAGACGTTGCTGTAGCGACAGAGGCGAGGCGGGGAGACGTTGCTGTAGCGACAGAGGACGGACGGGAGACGTGGCTGTAGCACAGAGACGGACGGGGAGACGTTGCTGTAGGCGACAGAGAACGGACGGGGAGACGTGGCCGGACGGGGAGAACGTGGCTTGTAGCGACAGAGAACGGACGGGGAGACGTTGCTGTAGCGACGAGAACGGACGGGGAGACGTGGCTGTAGCGACAGAGAACGGACGGGGAGACGTTGCTGTAGCGACAGAGGACGGACGGGGAGACGTTGCTGTAGCGACAGAGGACGGACGGGGAGACGTGGCTGTAGCGACAGAGGACGGACGGGGAGACGTTGCTGTAGCGACAGAGAACGGACGGGGAACGTTGCTGTAGCGACAGGGACGGGCGGGGAGACTTTGCTGTCACAGAGAACGGCGGGGAACGTTGCTGTAGCGACAGAGAACGGACGGGGAGACGTTGCTGTAGCGACAGAGAACGGACGGGGAGACGTTGCTGTAGCGACAGAGAACGGGCGGGAGACGTGCTGTAGCGACAGAGAACGCGGGGAGACTGCTGTACGACAGGAACGGGCGGGGGAGACGTTGCTGTAGCGACAGATAACGGACGGGGAGACGTGGCTGTGCAGCGACAAGAACGGGCGGGGAGACGTGGCTGTAGCACAGGACGGGCGGGGAACTTTGCTGACGACAGAGGACGGACGGGAGACGTTGCTGTAGCGACAGAGACGGACGGGGAGACGTTGCTGTAGCGACAGAGGACGGACGGGGAGACGTGCTGTAGCGACAGAGGACGGACGGGGAGGCGTGCTGTAGCGACAGAGGACGGACGGGAGACGTTGGGTAGCGACAGAGGACGACGGGAGACGTGGCTGTAGCGACAGAGGACGGACGGGGAGACGTTGCTGTAGCGACAGAGAACGGACGGGAGACTTGGCTGTAGCGACAGAGAACGGACGGGGAGACGTTGCTGAGCGGACGAGAACGACGGAGACGTGGCGGGGAGACGTGCTGTAGCGACAGAGAACGGACGGGAGACGTTGCTGTAGCGACAGAGACGGACGGGGAGACGTTGGAGACGTTGCTGTAGCGACAGAGAACGACGGGACGTGCGGACGGGGAGACGGGTGTTTGTAGCGACAGAGAACGGACGGGGAGACGTTGCGTAGCGACAGAGGACGGACGGGAGACGTTGCTGTAGCGACAGAGGACGGACGGGGAGACGTGGCTGTAGCGACAGAGGAGGACGGGAGACGTTGCTGTAGCGACAGAGGACGGACGGGAGACGTTGCTGTAGCGACAGAGGACGGACGGGGAACTTGCTGTAGCGACAGAGAACGGGCGGGACGTTGCTGTAGCGACAGAGAACGGGCGGGAGGACGTTGCTGTAGCGAACAGAGAACGGGCGGGGAGACTTGCTGGCGGACAGAGAACGGGCGGGAGACGTTGCTGCAGCGACGAGAACGGGCGGAGACGTTGCTGCAGCGACAGAGAACGGACGGGAGACGTGGCTGCAGCGACAGAGAACGGGCGGGGAGACGTTGCTGTAGCGACAGAGAACGGACGGGGAGACGTGGCTGTAGCGACAGAGGACGCGGGAGACGTGGCTGTAGCGACAGGACGGACGGGGAGACGTTGCTGTAGCGACAGGACGGACGGGAGACGTTGCGTAGGCGCCAGAGACGGACGGGAGACGTGGCGTAGGCGACAGACGGACGGACGGGGAGACGTGCTGCAGTGACAGGACGGCGGGGAGACGTTGCTGTCAGTGACAGAGAACGGACGGGGAGACGTGGCTGCATGACAGAGGACGGACGGGGAGACGTGACAGAGGACGGACGGGGAGACGTGGCGCAGTGACAGAGGACGGGCGGGAACGTTGAGCTGCCTGACAGAGGACGGGCGGGGAGACGTTGCTGCAGTGACAGAGGACGGGCGGGGAGACGTTGCTGCAGTGACAGAGGACGGACGGGGAGACGTGGCAGCAGTGACAGAGGACGGACGGGGAGACGTGGCTGCAGTGACAGAGGACGGACGGGGAGACGTGGCTGCAGTGACAGAGAACGGACGGGGAGACGTGGCTGCAGTGACAGAGAACGGACGGGGAGACGTTGCTGCAGTGACAGAACGGACGGGGAGAACGTGCTGTAGTGATAGATAACGGACGAGGAGACGTTGCCCCATGCTAGGTCGCATGTGAGATTTTTGTCAGTTGCTTACCAGCCATACGATATATGAGACGCATTCATGTGTGGTCGACAAAAGATGTGAATTGATAAGCTCACAGTCCTGATAACCTAAAACGATGCGGCGTAGGACGAAACCGCGCTTGACCGGAATTTTTGGTCTTACGAGCCACAGCATAGCGACCACTCCACTCCTTGACAGGGTACCGAACGCAGCAGGCCGTGTTGTTTCTTTTTTTTTTGCCAGTCCTCTCGTCTTCCGTTGGACGCAGACCTTCTGATAATTTGGAGAGTCACCTATTGATTGCCGGATTCGGACTTACAAAGATCTCCTAGAGGCACCAGATTATCTTATCGCGCTCCGTGCTAGGGCGCCGTCCTGGCAAATGATTCAGGTCTCCTAATACGGTAATCGTGCGCCCTCTAAATCACCAATGGGTCGCGGTATTTCACGGCCGCCGACCATCCACTAGCATAGTGTGATAACGTCATGGGAACTAATATCATGAGTCAAACTGAGAAGGGTCTTTCGAGGGTGAGTGCAAATGCTTCTAGCCTCTTGCTCCCCCCCCCTTTTTTTTTTTTTTTTTTTTCCCCCATAATCAATGTAATGGTCTCTGTCGCTACCCTTTGACCCCATAACGCGCTAGCTAGCGGGCCATTATCAAACTTAGCCTCGTTGTAAGCGTCACATCACACCAGAGAGAAAACTTGTGCACCGCGTTATCTAGCTGATCGCCCTGGCCAACCGCCGAACATCCCCCATCTGAATTAATAAACAGGCTTGATTATCACGCGCCCTTTATTTCCATTAGTCTCGGCATGTGGTAACTCTCCTTTTATAGCTAGCTGGCGTATATCATCGGTACCTGGATCACGGTTTACGAGTGACCGGAATCGGTGTCCCTACTACACGAGGTACATATTAACTTGTATCGCTCAGCAGGCCCAAGGCACCTCAATTGACTGGTAGATCCGTCCTAGTGGCTGTATTCCAGAAGGGCGATTACTAGGACCGCCTAATTTTTTGGAGGAGAGCCTATTAATCTTCCCATTCATGATATTAACCCACTGTCACCGATCTACTAAGTGCCATGTTAGATCGTCCTCTGCGTAGTGTAGTTATTACCTGGTACAGCGAGACGGAGCTCAGGAAGTGCTTTGCCTCGAGCTGACCAGTTTAGACTGCAACTGCAAGTACTGACGTCACTTTCAGCCGGTTATATGTGCTAGCTTGACTGATGAAAGTAATAGCGATAACAATGTTCTAGTAGTATTCGGTTCCTCGTATAGAGAGTCGCCACCCACCAGACCAGGAGCGTACCTCCTATCTGACTTGCTCCGTTATTAATATCAAGGCCAGACGCTTTTTCCCCCTGTGGTGGTGACGGATCATTCTCTCTACTGAATCGCCGTGAGTATTGTGGCGACCTATCTATCATCGAGCTTGCACAGCCCTACGTGCCGCGGGCTTTCAACCCTAATACAATTATGAGCATGGGTGCCTGTGGTCGCCTCTCAGGATACACGTGCTGCCAAGCTAGTCACGGCATGATCGTGCTGTCCCCCACATATTAAGCCGTGTCACATTCCTCCAAAGTTCGCAGGTCAGGACTTCAAATTCCCTTAGGAACATATCATCTTTCTGATGTGTAACTGATGTCTCTGCGTACTATGCGCAGCGCTTTCACTTCACTGACCCCTTACACCGGAACCATTGTGTATCATTTATCAACTGCTTGTAAACCGCCGGTTCCGAACGCTGCTATTGTCAAAGCTTTAGCATTGCGATAAAGGGCATGTCCACCCTTAAAACCAAAAAACTGTGACTTCTCGTCATTACGCTACGGCTTCAACTCTTTGCCTGCCTAAAAGGACGTTCTTAGTATCATGGTGCCTGCCACCCCGTATTTCTCATGTTGTTTGTTTGATCTTTTTATAAGTTGAGGCATGTGCTGTGGACGGCAAGCAGGGAAATGGTTGTTGTGAGTTCAGTTGTCACAGCCTGATTGACTGCATGGAGGGAGGGGCCAACTAATCTGCCCCAGATGGGGACACTAATTATTCTATATATTCTTGTTACTTATAAGATATGATACTATATAAGTTAGGGTTAGGGGGTGGGGGCCAGGTAACTGACATGGAAATGCACTCCCCCCCCATGTGTATATGCCGTGGCTCCCTAGCTTATTCCCAATACACTCTTAACTCAGCGCGACATATACTTATTGTGACCACCATTACATACCCTCACATAACCCTTTATGACGCAATCACTACCATCCTATACTAATACTGTATAACCGTCTTTGGACATATCCCCCCCCCCGCTCCCTGAAAGCATACCATCCATACCCCATAATCTCACGACTTTCCTCTCTATCACTGCGATGTCAGCAACTTGCAACAATATATATCTGATTCGATGGTTCACGGTAGATATTCAGTGTTATATGAATATATCCGTTGTCATTCACGGTAGATTTACAGGTCATCACACTAGCGTCCCTAATTATCCATTACATCTGTATATAAGTTGCATTGAATGCATCTGCTCATATACGTTATTATTGTGACTACACTAATAGTCCATTCGTATGGTATACTCATAAATACTGCGCACCTTTTCGAGCCCGTGCTTGTTACGGGATGCTATGCTTATAGACTGAGACAGACACCAGACAGCGAGACGAGACACGAGGACAAGAGAGGCGACACCAGACAACGAGACGTAGAACACAAGAGAGGGGGATGACGAGACGAGGACAATTCCACACAAGAGCCGAGTATCAGCGAGGACGAGAGAGCGAGAGACGGGACAGGAGACAGCGAGACGAGAGCAGAGAGACACCCAGGACAGCGAGCGAGATCACGAGACAAGAAGGACACCAGAAACGGAGACGAGACAATAGAGAGTGTAGAGGAGACGAGACACCACACAAACGAGAGAGACAGCTAGACGAGACGAGACACAGCCAAAGGGCCCCCCCCCCCCCCCAAAAAATAAAACCCGCCCTCGCCCCCCCCCCTCCCAAGGAGAGAGGCCGCGAACGGAGGACACCAGACAACGAGTGACGGGAGCGAGACGAGAGAAACCCTATGGGCGAGAGACGAGACACCAGACATCGATATACGAGACTGGGGGAGAATAGACACCATACATCTAGAGACGATTACACCATACATCTATAGACTCTACGATGAGCAGCAATTAACCAAACTATAGGCGTGAAGGTTCATCGTAGTAGTACTGACCGTGCGCAAGGGTAGAGCGGAGACACTCGTACTACTGTAAATCTACACTACGAGTATACATCTATAAACTATACTATGACACGATATAGCATCTCGCAGTGATCTACAGTATACTAGGCTACACAAATATGTTTCGAGGCTTCACTATCCATATACAAATATATTATACCCTGTTCCAAGTCCTTATACTACGCTCGGTTATGGATGTATCTCTATACAAACTACAGCTTTGACCCCCCCCTATAGCGACATATATGATACAGGGTAATAGCCATCACTCACACCAACATCTACACTATACTATACGCCATAAATCTACATATACTATACGCCATACATGTAAACACTTCTTTACGATTATTATTGGAATATTATTAAGCTAGTTATTTTAAGGTTCCAAGTGAAATAGAAAAAACATGTGTTATTTGTGACTAGCCATGTCCATTATGTCGTGTTACTACTGATATCAATGAATATGTCAGGCTGATTTCTCTGTTATATCTTTCCCCTAATTTTAATATTGGTAATATCTAGTTTTTGCCGGATTTAGGAGATCTATGATGTACCAACAGCGCAATTTGTGCACCGGACAAGCTGATGTTCACACAGATGGAAATCTTAAACAATGAACCTTTTTTAAACAAAAATACACTCAGTTGGGCAGGAGGAGGAAACCAATCAGATTGAGAATATACACTTACAGAACAGATACAGGGAACAGATACATCTACTACTATCATGGGATGTTAACCTAAATAACAGCTTGTCAGATAATTATATATCCAATGAGGATTAAAGAGGAGTCACTTCATGGGAAGGAGGAAACCAATAGATTGCAGCATTAATACACTTACAGAACAGATACAGGAACAGATACACCTATACTATCATGGGATGTAACCTAAATAACAGCTGTCAGATAATATATATCCAATGGGATTAAAGAGGAGTCGGGTTCAGGGAAGGAGGAAACCAATCAGATTGCAGCATTAAGACCTTACAGAACAGATACAGGGAACTGAAGATACATTAGTTGTATAGTGTATAGTATAGATGTATGGTGTATAGTATAGTATATAGATGTATAGTATAGTATAGATGTATAGTGTATAATATATAGATATATAGTATAGATGTATGGTATAGTTGTGTGGTGTATAGTATAGTATATAAATGTATAGTGTATAGTATAGTTGTATGGTGTAGAATATAGTTGTATGGTGTATAGATGTATGGTGTATAGTATAGTATAGATGTATAGTGTATAGTATAGTTGTATGGTGTATAGTATTTTATAGATGTATGGTGTACAGTATAAATGGTCACATGTCAGTTACCTGCCCCCAACCCTAACTGATATATTCAGCATATATTATATAATTAACAAGATATATAAGGATAATTATTGTCCCCATCTGGGCAGATTTAGTTGGCCCCTCCCTCCATGCAGTCAATCAAGGCTGACACCTGACATCACAACCAATGTTTCACCTGCTGCCTCCACAGCACATGCTCAACTTATAAAAAGCTCACTGAGCATAGGGAGGAGCCAGATACCAGACCAGAACTTTTCAGGCAGGCAAGATTGCAGTCAGGTAATCGACAAGTCACCAGTTTTTTGTTTTAAGGGTGGACATGCCCTTTAATCCTATGAAAAGGAAAAGCGTGAAGTCAAGACATTGATAAATGATACACAATTGGTTCCTCCAATGTAAGTAAAGCTGGCCATACACATCACTGCCATTTTTTATTTTGCAGCATGGATCCTATTGGGAACAGTCTGCTATATGCCATTTATTTTGCAGCATGGATCCTATTGGGAACAGTCTGCTATATGCCATTACAGGCACACACACCCATGTTCTTTATGGAGAAGGGCAGCTGGGCGAGTAGACATATCCCCATAGGTTCCCTCTGCTTGTATAGGAAGTAAAGGGAGCTGCTGTGGTTTTTACACCAAACACATTGATGATGTTACGGCAGATGCTGTACAAAGAACACCCCGCCCCGCCCGTTCCTGTCGCTACAACAGCCACGTCTCCCCGTCCGTTCTCTGTCGCTACAGCCACGTCTCCCCGTCCGTTCTCTGTCGCTACAGCCACGTCTCCCCTGTCCGTTCTCCTGTCGCTACAGCAACGTCTCCCCGTCCGTTCTCTGTCGCTACAGAGCAACGTCTCCCCCGTCCCCCGCCCGTTCTCGTCGCTACAGCACGTCTCCCCGCCCGTTCTCTGTCGCTACAGCAACGTTCTCCCCGCCCGTTCTCTGTCGCTACAGCCCGTCTCCCCGCCCCGTTCCTCTGTCGCTACAGCAACGTCTCCCTCCGTCCGTCTCTGTCGCTAAAGCAACGCTCCCCCCGTCCGTCCTCTGTCGCTACAGCAACGTCTCCCCTCCGTCCTCTGTCGCTACAGCAACGTCTCCCCGTCCGTCCTCTGTCCGCGTACGCACGTCTCCCCGTCCGTCCTCTGTCGACAGCACCGTCCCCGTCCGTCCTCTGTCGCTACAGCAACGTCTCCCGGCCTTTCTCTGTCGCTACAGCAACGTCTCCCCGTCCGTTCTCTGTCGCTACAGCAACGTCTCCGCCCGTCCGTCCTCTGGTCGCTACAGCAACGTCTCCTCCCCGTCCGTTCTCTGTCGCTACAGCAACGTCTCCCGTCCGTCCTCTGTCGTCTACAAGCAACGTCTCCCCGTCCGTTCTCTGTCGCTACAAGCAACGTCTCCCCCGTCCGTTCCTGTCGCTACACAACGTCTCCCCCGTCTCTCTGTCGCTACAGCCAACTCTCCCCCCTCCGTTCTCTGTCGCTACAGCACGTCTCCCCGTCCGTCTCTCTGTCGCTCAGCAACGTCTCCCCCGTCCGTTCTCTGTCGCTACAAGCAACTCTCCCCGTCCGTCCTCGTCTCTACAGCCACTCTCCCCGTCCGTCTCTGGTCGCACAAAGCCACGTCTCCCCCGTCCGTTCTCTGTCGCTACAAGCCCACGTCTCCCCGTCCGTTCTCTGTCGCTACAGCACGTCTCTCCCGTCCCGTCCTCTGTCGCTACAGCAACGTCTCCCCGTCCCGTTCTTGTCGCTACAGCAACGTCCCCCGTCCGTTCTCTGTCGCTACAGCAACGTCTCCCCGTCCGTCCTCTGTCGCTCACAGCCGTCTCCCCGTCCGTTCTCTGTCGCTACAAGCCACGTCTCCCCGTCCGTTCTCTGTCGCTACAGCAACGTCTCCCCGCCGTCCTTCTGTCGCTACAGCCACGTCTCCCGTCCGTTCTCTGTCGCTACAGCAACGTCTCCCCGTCCGTTCTCTGTCGCTACAAGCAACGTCTCCCCGTCCGTTCTCTGTCGCTACAGCAACGTCTCCCCGTCCGTTCTCTGTCGCTACAGCAACGTCTCCCCGTCCGTTCTCTGTCGCTACAGCCACGTCTCCCCGTCCGTTCTCTGTCGCTACAGCCACGTCTCCCCGTCCGTTCTCTGTCGCTACAGCAAAGTCTCCCCGCCGTTCTTCCCCGCCCCGTTCTCTTGTCGCTACAGCCACTCTCCCCCTCCCCGTCCTCAGTTCCCCGTCGCTATAGTAACCTGGGTGCGTTCCTAACAAAGCCGGAAGTCGCGAGTTGATGACGCAGTAGAGGCAAACCGGAAGTGTTTGTGACTGGGCGGTGCGTTGTGTTTGTTTTGTTCTGTCTGTTGAACATGCCGTTGTAGTTAATATTCCATTCGCCCCCTTACATCCCGTTCTATGGCTGTAACCGGACTCTAAACGTTTCATCCTCTAAATATCACTTCTGGTGTTTTATCTCCACATTTCATGTTCCATGGAGGACTGTGGGAAATGTAGTTGATTCCTGTTCTGTGTTGGTTCCCCATTCCCCGTGTGATGTCCTGTGCACGGTTTGTCTTTTCTATCAGTGTTGGTGTTCCCTGAATTATCAATGTCAGTCATGTTGCCACCCTAGATGTTTAGAACTACATCTCCCAGCATTCCCTGTTAGCGTTTCCCATGCTGGAGTGCCGAGGTTGTACATTACTGATCTATGTGATGACTGGGCAAGTTTCTGTTTTTACATGTGGGTTGGGAGTCCCATGGAATTGGGTGGAACCCCATTGGGTTTCTCTCATTGAGAGGAATTCCTTGGATTTCAGTCAGTGTCTAAATACTAATAGCTCTCGACAATTCACCTTTCCTTAATATATTATTTCATACCACATAGTCAATGTTTCCCTGTACCTCTGGTGAATATTACTGGTACAGTAACACATCAACTATAGAAATTCAACCTGTCTAATTACGGGGAGACTTCCACAAGACCTAATGGGGATGTGGGAGGAAGAGCTGACCCGTGATGGGGAACAAGGATAAAAACCAGCGGAAGGAGAGAATCCTGAATCTCACACTGGACATTATCTATCTGCTGACTGGACAGGTGAGGGGACTGGGACAGGGAGGGGAATCTTGTTGGAATAACTGGAACATGACATGGGAGTCTCTACTGTACATTATAACATGGGAATTATCTCTATAATAGATATTAAATCCCTCATCTCTCCCCCTATATAGGATTACATTGTAATGAAGAAGCCTGGCGATGCGTCCCACAGCTGCACTGACTGTATGTTGGAAGGATCCTGCAGGCTCCATCCCCAACCGTGTCCCATCCGTCTCGCTCCGTCATACAGAAGGAAAATGACAAGAAGATCCTGGACCTCATCTCCAACATCATCCACCTGCTGACTGAGAGGTGGGTGTGTCCCAATCCGTGATTGGTTAGTAACAGTGGATGATAATCCGTCTCTCTGTCTGGGTGGTGACTGTAACATTGTGTGTGCCAGGTTGCCATAAGTGTGAGGATGTTTCCATCTATTTGACCTTGGAGGATTGGGAGTATTTAAAGGGAAACAAGACCCTTTACAGGGAAGTGATGGAGGAGAATCCACAGCAGATCCCCCCACTGGTGAGTAATGTTTGTTGGTAAACATAAAATTGAGAGCATTTAACAAGAAGTATAAAACACTATGTCCCAAAGTAAGTAACATTTTTTCCTCCACATTTGAAATATTTAATTATAAAAAAAATAGACAAATATGTAAATATAGTTGTAAGGCTGCATTGCCCACATCTGTACAAGAACCCACTCTTCAACAAATTTTATGTCACACACTCCAGTTTTGAAATCTCATCATTGGAGTGTTCACACAATTTCACCCTGCTTAGTAGTATTCATTAGGCTGGGTGCACACAGATTTTTTGGGCCAATCTACTGATACTTCCATGTATCTGTCAGATGGGCCGAAAAATCGGTGCTGCTTTGGTCTGCAGCCATGACAGGTATCTGTCGACCTTTCATCCGGATTGGAGGAATGGACGATCGTACGTGTTGGTAACTCACAGCAGATCGTGCGGTTCCGTATGGGGCAGCACGATCGGTCACCCAAACTGTCAGCCACGGGCACTATTGCCATGTTCGCTCATAGCGAAAGCTCGGTTAGGGAAAATAGTCCCCTTGTGTACCCAGCCCAAGATGCCCTAAATTGTAGCTAAACTTTAGCTGAGCTAATCAAAAGCAACAAAGGCTTAAACAGCTAAAAAACTACCCCCCAGAAATGGCTAATTTAAATGATATATTAAAGGGCATGTCTACCCCTGCCACTTTATTTAAACAGCAGCTTAAGCCACCCCCCCACTCAGAACAATTTTATTACTTTACCTTTACAAATAATGCTCCTATCTCTACTTGCACAGCCTTATCCCTGGCTGCAGCTCTGCTTTCTCTGGTGCTGTACAATGCAGATATCTGGAACAATGGGGGCGAAGGATCTGGGTCTGTAAGTAGTGATACCAACCAGCCAGGGATTGGGGTCTGTAAGTAGTGTTACCAACCAGGAAGGGTTGGTATCTAACCAGCCACGCTCCCTGTAGCAGCAGTCGATGGTGGTCAGACATTTTCTGCCTCCTCACCCAATGTTTGGCTAATCCAGTTGGATCCAAGGGGATATTGACTATGACTATGGCAGCCTTAAGGAGCAATGCCGTGTAGTCTAGACATGATCGCAGTTGGACCTAGATCCGACAGCTAAAGAGACCCCTATACTCTCAAAACTTTGAGGGGCACTCACAAGGCAATAGACGGGAAATATAAGTCCCCTACATATCCGGAGTGGATGATAAGGCAGTGCAAACCAAACTGACCAACCATATAAATATAACCAGAAAAGTCAATCTTTATTGAAATAGTGATATAAAAGCTCAATATAATCCACACACCCTATCAATCAATATAAAATTTTGCATAGCACTGGGTCGTCCCAGTGAAGGTAAAATCAATAGCTAAAGCCATGTACCAGAGTGATAGCGGCAGCCTCAAATATAGAAATGAGTAAGCATGGCCAAGATATTATAATGATGAAGAGGGCCCTCCGTGCAACTCCGTACATCCATGAGGTCGGGGTAACCCCCTAGCTGTAAATGCAAAAAGCAGCAGGCAAAGTGCAGCGTGCTGCATATAACTAATAAACGGCAGTCGAGTACAGAGATAGAAGATAGTGAATGGAATACTCAAGTGTCTAAAGATCCGAAGAGTTCCGGAATGCGGCATCCATCCACTCCGACCGGGAGTCCTTTCTTCTTCCGGGTTAAAGATCAATCATCTTAATAGCAGTATCTTATACCTGGGGGGTCCGGAAATGATTCGCTCCTAAATCCGGGACTAAGAAACAGTCCCATACTGGAGAGTTCCTACCCTTACCATTAGTTCCTAGGTGCTGGGGCCAATCAAACTCTGATCCAATCACACCAAGATAAAACTTAAATCATGTGGGCAATCCCAGATTAACCCAATGCTTTTATACCATCTCTTTACTGTCGGATCTAGGTCCAACTGGGACCATGTCTAGTATATTTTACCACAGCACCCTCACGGATTAGTGACTTGGCATATAGGGTTTAAGCTAATACTCTTCGTTGTCTAATGCCATGTAGTCCCCCTGCATAGAACAGCACATTCCCAACATTTGTTCTTCCGTAGATGTATATTATAGAGGAATTAGTATAGTGTGATGGTGTATAGTAATAGTATATAGATGGATTGTGTTATAGTAATATAGATGTATGGTGTATATTATAGTATAGTATATAGATGTATGGTGTATAGTATATAGACATATGGTATATAGTATAGTAAATAGTTGTATGGGGTAAGTATAAGTTGTATGGTGTTTGTAAGTATAGTATAGATGTATAGGATGGTTGTGGGCGTATAGATATATAAATATATTGTGTATAGTATAGTGTATGGTGGTAGAATATAGTTGTATAGTGTATAGTATAGATGTTGGTGTATAGTATAGATATAGTATAGATGATAGTGTCATAGTATATAGAATATAGTATAGAGTATAGGGATAGTTGTGTGGTGTATAGTATAGTATAAATTATATCTACTACTATCATGGGATGTAACCTAAATAACAGCTTGTCAGATAATTATATATCCAATGGGATTAAAGAGGAGTCGGCTTCATGGGAAGGAGGAAACCAATCAGATTGCAGCATTAATACACTTACAGAACAGATACAGGGAACAGATACATCTACTACTATCATGGAATGTAACCTAAATAACAGCTTGTCAGATAATTATATATCCAATGGGATTAAAGAGTATTTGGCTTCTTGCGAAAGAGAAAAACAATCAGATTACAGCACTAATACACTTACAGAACAGATACGGAGAACAGATACATCTACTACTATCATGGGATGTAACCTAAATAACAGCTTGTCAGATAATTATGCCCCCCGGGTGAATATTACTGGTAACAGTAACAATCAACTATAGAATTCAACCGTCTAATTACAGGGGAGGACTTCCACAAGGACATAAATGGGGATGTGGGAGGAAGAACTGACCAGTGATGGGGAACAAGGATAAAAACCACAGCGGAAGGAGAGAATCCGAATCTTACATGGACATTATCTATCTGCTGACTGGACAGGTGAGGGGACTGGGACAGGAGGGGAATCTTGTTGGGAATAACTGGAACATGACATGGGGGTCTCTACTGTACATTATAACATGGGAATTATCCTATAATAAGATATTAAATCCCTCATCTCTCCCCCTATATAGGTACATTGTAATGAAGAAGCCTGGCGATGGCGTCCCACAGAGCTGCACTGACTGTATGTTGGAAGGATCCTGCGGTCCATCCCAACCGTGTCGTCCCATCCGTCTCGCTCGTCATACAGAAGGAAAAATGACAAGAAGATCCTGGACCTCATCTCCAACATCATCACCTGCTGGATGGAGAGGTGGGTGTGTCCCAATCCGTGATTGGTTAGTAACAGGGATGATAATCCGTCTCTCTGTCTGGGTGGTGACTGTAAACATTGTGTGCCAGGTTGCCATAAGGTGTGAGGCTGTTTCCATCTATTTGACCTGGAGGAGTGGGGAGTATTTAAAGGGAAACAAGACCCTTTACAGGGAAGTGATGGAGGAGAATCCACAGCAGATCCACCCACTGGGTGAGTAATGTTTGTAGGTAAACATAAAATTGAGAGCATTTAACAGAAGTATAAAACACTATGTCCCAAAGTAAGTAACATTTTTTCCTCCACATTTGAAATATTTAATTATAAAAAAAAGTACAAATAGTAAATATAGTTTGTAGGCTGCATTGCCCACATCTGTACAAGGAACCCACTCTTCAACAAATTTATGTCACACACTCCAGTTTTGAAAATCTCATCCATTGGAGTGTCACACAATTTCACCCTGCTTAGTAGTATTCCTAGGCTGGGTGCACACAGATTTTGGGCAATTTACTGATACTTCCATGTATCTGTCAGATGGGCCGAAAAATCGGGGCTTTGCTTTGGTCTGCAGCCATGACAGGTTCTGTCGACCTTTTCATCCGGATGGAGGAAGGACGATCGTACGTGTTGGTAACTCACAGCAGATCGTGCGGTTCCGTATGGGGCAGCACGATCGGTCACCCAAACTGTCAGCCACGGGCACTATTGCCATGTTCGCTCATAGCGAAAGCTCGGTTAGGGAAAATAGTCCCCTTGTGTACCCAGCCCAAGATGCCCTAAATTGTAGCTAAACTTTAGCTGAGCTAATCAAAAGCAACAAAGGCTTAAACAGCTTAAAAAACTACCCACCCAGAAATGGCTAATTTAAATGATATATTAAAGGGCATGTCTACCCCTGCCACTTTATTTTAACAGCAGCTTAAGCCCCCCCCCACTCAGACAAATTTATTACTTACCTTTTACCTAAATGCTCCTATCTCTATTGCACAGCCTTATCCCTGGCTGCAGCTCTGCTTCTCTGGTGTGCTGTACAATGCAAGATATCTGGAACAATGGGGGCGAAGGATCGGGTCTGTAAGTAGTGATACCAAACACAGGGATTGGGGTACGTAAGTAGTGTTACCAACCGGAAGGGTTGGTATCTAACCAGCCACGCTCCCTTATCGAAGTACGATGGTGGTCAGACATTTTCTGCCTTCCTCACCAATGTTTGGCTAATCCAGTTGGATCAGGGATATTGACTATGACTATGGCAGCCTTAAGGAGCAATGCCGTGTAGTCTAGACATGTCGCAGTTTGACTAGATCCGACAGCTAAAGAGACCCACTATACTCTCAAAAACTTGAGGGGCACTCACAAGGCAATAGACAGGGAAATATAAGTCCCCTACATATCCGGGGAGTGGATGATAAAGGGCAGTGCAAACCAAACTGACCAACCATATATGATAACCAGAAAAGTCAATCTTTATTGTAAATAGTGATATAAAAGCTCAAATATAATCAACCACACACCTATCAATATCAATATAAAATTCTGCATAGCACTGGGCGTCCCCAGTGAAGGTAAAATCAATAGCTAAAGCCATGTACCAGAGTGATAGCGGCAACCTACAAATATAGAAATGAGTAAGCAGTGCCAAGATATTATAATGATGAAGAGGGCCCTCCGTGCAACCTCCGTACATCCATGAGGTCGGGGTAACCCCCTAGCTGTAAATGCAAAAAAGCAGCAGGCAAAGTGTAGCGTGCTGCATATAACTAATAAACGGCAGTCGAGTACAGAGATAGAAGATAGTGAATGGAATACTCAAGGTTCTAAAGATCGAAGAGTCCGGATGCGGCATCCATCCACTCCGACCGGGAGTCCTTTCTTCTTCCGGGTTAAAGATCAATCATCTAATAGCGTTCTTATACGGGGGGTCCGGAAATGATTCGCTCCTAAATCCGGAGATAAGAAACAGTCACCATACATGGAGAGTTCCTACCCTTACCGTAGGTCCTAGGTGCTGGGGCCAATCAAACTCTGATCCAATCACACCAGAGATAAAACTTAAAATCATGTGGGCAATCCCAGATTAAACAGCAATGCTTTTATACCATCTCTTTATCTGTCGGATCTAGGTCCAACTGGGACCATGTCTAGTATATTGTACTCACAGCACCCTCACTGATGTAGTGACTTGGCATATAGGGTTTAAAGCTAATACTCTTCGTTGTCTAATGCCATGTAGTCCCCCTGCATAGAAACAGCACATTCCCAACATTGTTCTTTGTACAGCATCTGCCGTAACATCATCAATGTGTTTGGTGTAAAAACCACAGCAGCTCCCTTTACTTCCTATACAAGCAGAGGGAACCTATGGGGATATGTCTACTCGCCCAGCTGCCCTTCTCCATAAAGAACATGGGTGTGTGTGCCTGTAATGGCATATAGCAGACTGTTCCCAATAGGATCCATGCTGCAAAATAAAAAATGGCAGTGATGTGTATGGCCAGCTTTACTTACATTGGAGGAACCAATTGTGTATCATTATCAAGTTCTTGACTTCACGCTTTCCTTCATAGGATTTAAAGGGCATGTCCACCTTAAAACAAAAAACTGGTGACTTGTCGATTACCTGACTGAATCTTGCCTGTGAAAAGTTCTGGTCTGGTATCTGGCTCCCTATGCTCAGTGAGCTTTTATAAGTTGAGCATGTGCTGTGGAGGCAGGGTGAAACATTGGTTGTGATGTCGGTGTCAGCCTTGAGTGAATGCATGGAGGGAGGGGCCAACTAAATCTGCCCAGATGGGGACAATAATTATCCTTATAGATCTTGGTAAAAAAAGAGCGGAAAAGCAGGGAGGGGGGGGGGCTGAATGGACAGGACCATAACGTACACCAGACACAGAATAAAAACAAACCAGACACACAAAGACACGAGACAACAGACGACGAGACACACAAAACACAGACACCAACAACAGAGCAACTCAGACAACGAGACAGACACGTAGACGAGACGAGAAGAGACACCACACAACGAGACCAGAAACGAGACGTAGAGAGACCAAAAGACATCTGTAACACACAACATGACAAAGACAAGAGACACCAGACAGCGAGACGAGACACGGACAAGAGAGTGCGACACCAGACAACGACAACACAAGGGAGGGAGACGACTGAGACAACACCACACAACGAGCCGAGACGCGGACTAGAGACGAGAGACGAGAACAAGAGACAGCAGACGAGACGAGACGAGACAACAACAAACAGCGCACGAGAACAGACAGTAGCGACACCAGACAACAGACGAGACACAAGAAGGGAGAGGAGACGAACACCCAACAACGTATACGAGACTCGATACTAGACGAACACCATACAACTATACTAACACCATCAAACGACCAACTATACACACATAGCGAGTAGATAACTATACATCTAATACATACATAGTACACAGACCAAAATACACCAGAAGCGAGAGACGAGCGAACAGACCAGACAATCGAACGAGCCGAGGCGAACACGCACGAAACGACACGAGACACAGAAAGAACACAACAGAAAGCGAGGCTAGAACCAGAAAACGATACAACTATTATACTATACACTATATACAGACATCTACACTAAACTACACTATACATCTATTATACTATACTATACACCATACATCTACACTATACTATACGCCATACATCTACACTATAATATACGCCATACATGATAACACTTCTTTACTGATTATTTTGGAATATTATTAGCTAGTTACTTTTAAGGTTCCAAGTGAAAAGAAAAAAAGATTTGTATTTGATAGCCATGTCCTTTATGTCGTGTTACACTGATATACAATGAATATGTCAGGCTGATTTCCTCTGTTATATCTTTCCCCTAGATTTTAATATGGATATTGGAGTCTAGAAGCATCATACCCCTAACAGTGAACCAAGAAGGATTTTTGCAGGACAAGCTGATGTTCAACAGATGGAAATCTTAAAAACAATGAACCTTTTTTAAACAAAAATACACTTCATGGGGAGGAGGAAACCAATCAGATTGCAGAATTAATACACTACAGAACAGATACAGGGAAAGATACATCTACTACTATCATGGGATGTAACCAATAACAGCTTGTCAGATAATTATATATCCAATGGGATTAAAGAGGAGTCGGAATCATGTGAAGGAGGAGGAAACCATCAGATTGCAGCATTAATACACTTACAGACAGATACAGGGAACAGATACACCTACTACTATCATGGGATGTAACCTAAATAACAGCTTGTCAGATAATTATATATCCAATGGGATTAAAGAGGAGTCGGCTTCAGGAAGGAGGAGGAAACCAATCAGATTGCAGCATTAATACACTTACAGAACAGATAAAGGGAACAGATACATCTACTACTATCATGGAATGTAACCTAAATAACAGCTTGTCAGTAATTATATATCCAATGGTGATTAAAGAGTATTTGGCTTCTTGCGAAAGAGAAAAACAATCAGATTACAGCACTAATACACTTACAGAACAGATACGGAGAACAGATACATCTACTACTATCATGGGATGTAACCTAAATACAGCTTGTCAGATAATTATATATCCAATGGGATTAAAGAGGAGTCGGCTTCATGGAAGGAGGAAACCAATCAGATTGCAGCATTAATACACTTACAGAACAGATACAGGGAACAGATACACCTACTACTATCATGGGATGTAACCTAAATAACAGCTTGTCAGATAATTATATATCCAATGGGATTAAAGAGTATTTGGCTTCTTGCGAAAGAGAAAAACAATCAGATTACAGCACTAATACACTTACAGAACAGATACGGAGAACAGATACATCTACTGTCATGGGATGGAACATAAATAACAGCTTATTAGCTAATTATATATACAGTGATATAAAAGATGAGTTGGCTCCATCTGAAGAAGGAAATCAATCCGATTGCAGCAGTGATACACATGCAGAACAGATACAGGTAACGGATACATCTACTATGCGATATAACTTAAATAACCGCTTGTCAGCTAATTATATATCCTATAGTACTGAAGAGGAGTCAGCTTTTTCTGAAGAAAGAAACCAATCAGATTGCAGCACTGATACTATTAAAGAACAGATACAGGGAACAGATACATCTACTACTGTCATGGGATATAACCTTAATAACAGCTTGTCAGCTAATTATTTATCCTATGGGACTGAAGAGGAGTCGGCTACTTCTGTAGGGGGAAACCAATCAGATTGCAGCATTAATACACTTACAGAACAGATACAGGAAGGAGACACGTTTACTTCCAGACAAAATAACAGCTTTTCAGAATTGAGATGCAGTGAATCTGTTGAAAAGATTAATGACTTCACCTATACTTCTAAATTGGATACAAATACTGTTCCAGTGACGTATTCCTGCTCAGTGTGCCACATAGATTTTAGTACACAAAAAGATCTTTTAAGACATCAGATCATTCATGTGGGAGAAAAAACATTTTCTTCTTCTGTGTGTGGAGAAAACCTTTCTCAAAATTCTAACAATGCTGTACGTCAGAGGAGACACACAGGTGAGAAAACATGTTCTTGTCCTAAATGTGGAAAAAAGTTCTCCAAATCCTCAACCCTTACTAGACATCTTTGTAGTCATGGTGGTAAAAATAAATTCTCTTGTTCTGAATGTGGGAAATGTTTTAAACAACGTTCATCACTAATTGTACATGAGAGAATACACACAGGAGAAAAACCATTCTCTTGTACAGAATGTGGGAAATGTTTTAAGCAACGTTCATCCCTAACTCTACATAAAAGGACTCACATTGGAAAGAAACCATTTTCTTGTTCTGAATGTGGGGAATGCTTTAGAAACAACTCGCTCCTTATTGTGCATAAGAGAACACACACGGGAGAGAAGCTATTTTCTTGTTCTAAATGCGGGAAATGTTTTATACATCGTTCAACCCTTATTGTTCATGAGAGGATACACACAGGAGAGAAACCATATTCTTGTTTTGAGTGTGGGAAAAGTTTTACACATCGTTCATCCATTATTGTACATCAAAGGATTCACACTGGAGAGAAACCATTCCCCTGTTCCGAATGTGGTAAATGTTTTACCCAAAGCTCTAACCTTATAGCACATCAGAGGAAACACGTGGAAGGAAAGCCCTTTTCTTGTTCTAAATGTGGAAAAAGTTTTAAGCAACATTCTAAATATTGCGAACATCAAAAAAAGCACAAAACAAGGAAAATATTTTTTTGTAAAGAATGTGGGAAACGTTTTAAACAACGTTCATCCCTAATTCTACATGAGAGGATTCACATTAAAGAGAAACAATATTCTTGTAAAGAATGTGGGAAAAGTTTTAGACAACTTTCACATCTTTGTGAACATAAAAAGAGTCACAAAACAAGTGGACCATTTTCTTGTAAAAAATCTGGAAAATGTTTTAAACAACCTTCCTCCCCAACTCTACTTGAGAGGACTAACATCGGAGAGAACCCATTTTCCTGTTCTGAATGTGGGAAATGTTTTAGACAGCTTTCCTATCTTTGTGAACATCAGAAAACGCATAAAATAAGGAAATCATTTTCTTGTACCGAATGTGGAAAATGTTTTAGGCAAGATTCTCAACTTTGTAAACATCAGAAAAGTCACAAAATCAAGAAACGATTTTCGTGTAAAGAATGTGGGAAAAGTTTCAAACAGCGTTCATCTCTAATTCTACATGAGAGAACTCACAATGGAGGGAACCCATTTTCTTGTTCCGAATGTGGAAAATGTTTTAGAAAACATTCTCAACTTTGTGAACATCAGAAAGGTCACAAACTACAGAAATTCCTTTCTTGTGTAGAATGTGGGAAGTGTTTTAGACAATATTCTCAACTTTGTAAACATGAGGAGTCTCACAAAGTAAAGAAACCATATACTTGTGCAGAATGTGGGAAATATTTTAAACAACGTTCATCCCTTATTCTACATGAGAGGGTTCACACTGGAGAAAACCCATTTTCTTGTACAGAATGTGGGAAATGTTTTAAAAATCGCTCATCCCTAAATATACATAAAAGGACTCACACTGTAGAGAAACCATTTTCTTGTCCTGATTGTGGAGAATGTTTTAGAAACAAATCGCTGTTTATTGTGCATAAAAGGACACACACAGGAGAGAAGCTATTTTCTTGTTCTAAATGCGGGAAATGTTTTATACATCGTTCAACCCTTATTGCTCATGAGAGGATACACACGGAAGAGAAACCATATTCTTGTCCTGACTGTGGGAAAAGTTTTAAACATCGTTCATCCATAATTGTACATCAAAGGATTCACACTGGAGAGAAACCATTTTCTTGTTCCAAATGTGGTAAATGTTTTACCCAAAGCTCTAACCTTATAGCACATCAGAGGAAGCACATCAGAGAGAAGAGTTTTTCTTGTTCTTTTTGTGGGAAACGGTTTAAACATAGATCTGCCCTTTATGTGCATCAGAGAGATCACAAATGAAAGATGTCATTTTCTTGTGACTGGTGTTGGTTCCACGATGTCTTATACATGAGAGCTTTCTGTAAAGAGAAAAATCCTTTTATTATACTGAATGCAGAAAATCTGTCACTTGCCAGACTTAATGTTCGTACACACGTACGTTGTATGAACCTTTAAGCTGGGTACACACAGTACCAATCTCTGGAATGGGTAAGACTCTGTCTGTCTTTTTTTTATAGCTATTGAGGGTACACACAGTCCCGAGCGTTCTCCCTATATACGGTATTTACACAGAATAGAGAATGTTCGGGACTGCATTTTTCCCACGGCCGCGTCGACTCTCTATACTTTAGTACAGGGGGCCGACCGCAGCCAAGGGAAATTTTCGATGTCGGAACAAAACGAGTGGTCCGGCCAGCGAACGTTGGTTGGCGTCTGGAATGCTCATTCATGCGGTACACATGGAGAGTGTTAATTCAGACGGATCACCACTTACTCGTTCGTGCGTGTATCCTGCTTTATTGTGAACCACAGAATTCATACACAGTATAACATTTGTTATGGTGGCGATAAATGTTTTGCTGAAATCAATCAAGGCTTTTCCTTTTTCCAGAGGACCAGTTTCTTGTTCTGAATGAGGTTGTAGTTTAACATGGTGACCCGGTGTTTAATACTGACGGGGGAGGAAACATTTGAATTCTAATCTGTGCCCATTTGGTACGTGTTTCCGATCCTGCGTGTGTTGTTACTGAGCCACGATTTACTTTTTATATTAAAATGAATCTTGCTGTATATACAGTAACAATTCGTTTTCCTTTTTGCCCAATTTAAATGCAGTTCATTAAAGGAAAACAGCTCGGTGAGTCCTGCTATGAATGTGTGAAAAGGTGATGTAGAGCAGACTTGAAGGACCAGCTCCCATTATGGAATGCTAAACCCGCCATCTCTTACAGGCTATAGGGGGTCAGACGGTCAGTGTGTCTTTAACTAGTACTTGTCCTATGTAAATCCTCTAAAATGGGGTAAGAAATCCCTAATGTATACATTTTAATACTCCAGAAGAAACATGCATACAAATATATAAAGTATATAGGTATCAGTCAAAATAAATAAAAACACTAAGTAGGTACAAAGAATAGTGTCTAGTTGTGGTGCTGGTATGTGCCAGGTAGTGTCTAAGTTCTGCACAGTCCATTTATATTTATTACGTTTATCATTGATGTCATTTCCTGTTTGATGCTCGATCTTTAGAAAGCATCAAACAGGAAATGACATCAATGATCTAAATGTGAAAACAAGTGGATGGGTAACATGGAGATTGCATCATACTGAATCATACCCTGTGCTGGCAGGAACCTAGTTTAGATGTTAATTCCATTAGGAGGAAGAGGGTTAGGGATTTAGAGGGACATCGAGGGCAGGAGAAAGGATTTGTAGGTGATGCTGTAAGGAACTGATGTCTACCCTCAAACTTAAATTACCCCCAAAACCTACACCTCGCTAGTTTAAAAATTGTTCCAGACGCTCCTAAACATACTTACAGCATCCGATCCCTCACTTCTGCTGCTGATACGAGCCTTTTCCAGTCAGAAGAAGCAGACGAGGACAGACTGGTAATGGCCGCCAGTGATGTCTTCATTACATAATAAATTCTTTGTTAAGGGATAAAGTGGTGCTCCAACTGTAAAAGAGCTTGTGTTGCCTGGTTTGCCTTATTTCCAACAAGCTCACACAGGGCGTCCTGTGACACGGGGTAATTGGGTTAATCTATAAGGTTAGTCTGGGGGATGTACACACCCTTTAAGAAAAAGGCTTTGAACATTGCTGATGGCTTCCCACTAATGAATAATGTAGTTCCGTGACAATATAAATACACAAGGCAGGAGTTATAGAGGTGTAAATTGTAATATAGTACGGGATACATTGGGGAAGGATTAACAGTAAATTTGTACATTATACTTTATAATTATGATGTATTCAGTATTGTTTGAACCACATTTCCCATAACCCTGTTTCTAGTGACGTTTATAACTTTATTCTGGATCAGGTGAGGAAAATCAATTGTTTTTACAAATTGCAGGTGGCATGATAAATGTTTTATATAACTAAGTAGCTCTATAACTTTAAAGGGCATGTTCACCCCCCAAAATGAATAAATCCTCACCTTACATCTGCTCCTTATGGTTCTCATGCAGTGTCTGTTCAAAGTCCAGATAAGTGAAGAGTAGGAGCTGTCTGTGTGTAATAGGGTATCTGCCCCTTCTTGGAGGACAGGAAGACAGCTCTCTCAATGTCTGGCATTGGGCTGACTCTCAATCAATCAAAGACGTGTCTTCTGCTGCTGCTTAAAAATCCATAGAATTAAAAGCAAAGGCTGTGTTATCCATAACAACCTACATGTATTGTATTCAAGAAACTGAATATTTGGTTTTGTTGGATCAAATTGGACTATGATTCCCACAATGCATTGCTGTGGACAAACCCCAAGTTGTCTGCATTAGGGGCTGTTCTCGCTGTGACCAAATGGAAGATTCAAATGTATGGAAACCCCTGAGACGGCGCCTCCTTGGAGAATTATGCAGAGTGACTGGACCCAATGAATGATGGGATCAGCTCAGTCATGTCTCTCACACAGCTTGTCAGTAGAGCCCCTTCTCGCTATCCAAAGATAATGTTATGATAATAGCTCAGATGGCCGCAATTGTACTTTTACTACTATCCCCCTAACATTGTCTCCTCCCACCCCAAACCCTTCCATCTTACTGCTCCTCCCCTTTATAACTATCACCCTTACATTGTCTCCTCCCACCCCAACCCTCCTCTTACTGCTCCTCCCTTTATAACTATCACCCTAACATTGTCTCCTCCCACCCCAAACCCTTCCTCTTACTGCTCCTCCTCTTTATAACTATCCCCCTAACTTGTCTCCTCCCACCCCAAACCCTTCCCTCTTACTGCTCCTCCTCTTTATAACTATCCCCTAATGTCTCCTCCCACCCCAAACCCTTCCCTCTTACTGCTACTCCCCTTTATAACTATCACCTTCATTGTCTCCTCCCACCCCAAACCCTTCCCTCTTACTGCTCCTCCTCTTTTAAACTACTCCCCCTAACATTGTCTCCTCCCACCCCAAACCCTTCCCTCTTACGTACTCCCCTTATAACTATCCACCCTACATTGTCTCCTCCCACCCCAAACCCTTCCCTCTTACTGCCTCCCTTTATAACTATCCCCCTAACATTGTCTCCTCCCACCCCAAACCCTTCCCTCTTACTGCTACTCCCCTTATAACTATCACCCTTACATTTCCTCCCCCCACCCCAAACCCTTCCCTCTTACTGCTCCTCCCTTTATAACTATCCCCTAACATGTCCTCCCCCCCCAAACACTTCCCTCTACTGCTCTCCCCTTTTAAACTATCACCCTTACATTGTCTCCTCCCACCCCAAAACCCTTCCCAACTTACTCCCCTTCCCTTATAACTAGCACCCTAACGTTGACTCCTCCACCCCCAAACCCTTCCCACTTACTGCTCCTCCCCTTTATAACTCTATCCCCCTAACATTGTCTCCTCCCACCCCAAACCTTTCCCACTACTGCTACCTCCCCTTTATAACTATCACCCTTACATTGTCTCCTCCACCCCAAACCCTTCCCACTTACTGCCCCTCCCCTTTATAACTATCCCCCTTACATTGTCTCCTCCCACCCCAAACCTTCCTTTCTTACTGCTCCTCCCCTCTATAAACTATCACCCTAACATTGTCTCCTCCCACCCCAAACCTTCCCCCACTTACTGCCCCTCCCCTTTATAACTATCCCCCTAACATTGTCTCCTCCCACCCCAAACCTTCCCCTTGTCCTCCCCTTTATAACTATCCCCCTAACATTGCCTCCTCCCACCCCAAACCCTTCCTTACTGCTCCTCCCCCCTTTTATAACTATCACCCTTACATTGTCTCCTCCCACCCCAAAACCCCTTCCCACTTACTGCTCCCCCTTTATAACTATCACCCTAACATTGACTCCTTCCACCCCACACACCCTTCCCACTTACTGCTCCCCCCTTTATAACTATCACCCTAACATTGACTCCTCCCACCCCAAAACCTTCCCTCCTGCTGTTCCTCCCACTTTATACCTCTATTCCATAACATGTCTCCTCCCACCCCAAACCTTCCCTCTTACTGCTCTCCCCTCTTATTACTATAACCCTAACATTGTCTCCTCCCACCCCAAACCTTCCCTCTTACTGCTCCTCACTTTATAACTCTATCCCACCTAACATTGCCCCCACCCCAAACCCTTCCCTCTTACTGCTCCCCTTTATAACTCTATCCCCCTAACATTGCCTCCTCCCACCCCAAACCCTTCCCTCTTACTGCTCCTCCCCCTTTATAACTCTATCCCCCTAACATTGTCTCCCTTTTAACTATCCCCCTAACATTGACTCCTCCCACCCCAAATCCTTCCCTTACTGCTCCTCCCCTTTATAACTATCCCCCTAACATTGACCCCAACCCAAACCTTCCCACTTACTACTTACTTACTTCTGTGCCCTAACTATTCCCCTAACATCGCCTACTCCCCTTTATAACTATCCCCTAACATTGTCTCCTCCCACCCCAACCCTTCCCTCTACTGCTCATCCCCTTTAACATTCCCCTAACATTGCCTCCTCCCCTTTATAACTATCCCCTAACATTCTCCTCCCACCCCAAACACCTTCCCTCTTACTGCTTATCCCCTTTATACCTATTCCCCTAGCATTGCTCCTCCCCTTTTAACTATCCCCCTTAACATGTCTCCTCCCACCCCAAACCCTTCCCTCTTACTGCTACTCCCCTTTATAACTATCACCCTTACATTGTCTCCTCCCACCCCAAACCCTTCCCTCTTACTGCTCCTCCCTTATAACTATCCTCCTAACAGTCTCCTCCCACCCCAAACCCTTCCTCTTACTGCCTCCTCCCCTTTATAACTATCACCCTTACATTGTCTCCTCCCACCCCAAAACCCTTACACTTACTGCCCCTTCCCTTTATAACTAGCACCCTAAACGTTGACTCCTCCCACCCAAACCCTTCCCACTTACTGCTCCTCCCTTTATAACTCTATCACCAAACCTTGTCTCCTCCACCAAACCTTTCCCACTTACTGCTCCTCCCCTTTTATAACTATCACCCTTACATGTCTCCTCCCACCCCAAACCCTTCCCACTTACTGCCCTCCCCTTTATAACTATCCCCCTTACATTGTCTCCTCCCACCCCAAACCCTTTCCTCTTACTGCTCCTCCCCTTTATAACTATCACCCTAACATTGACTCCTCCCACCCCAAACCCTTCCCACTTACTGCCCCTCCCCTTTATAACTATCCCCCTAACATTGTCCCTCCCACCCCAAACCCTTCCCTCTTACTGCTCCTCCCCTTTAAACTATCCCCCTAACATGCCTCCTCCACCCCAAACCCTTCCCTCTTACTGCTCCTCCCTTTAAACTATCACCCTTACATTGTCTCCTCCCACCCCAAAACCCTTCCCACTACTGCTCCTCCCTTTATAACTATCACCCTAACATTGACTCCTTCCACCCCAAACCCTTCCCACTTACTGCCTCCTCCCCTTATAACTATCATCCCCTAACATTGACTCCTCCCACCCCAAAACCTTCCCTCCTGCTGTTCCTCCCTCTTTATACCTCTATTCCCATAACAGTCTCCTCCCACCCCAAACCTTCCCTCTTACTGCTCCTCCCCTTTATTATACAACCTACACATGTCTCTCCCACCCCAAACCTTCCCTCTTACTGCTCTACCTTTATAACTCTATCCCACCTAACATTGCCTCCCACCCCAAACCCTTCCCTCTTACTGCTCCCCTTTATAACTCTATCCCCCTAACATTGCCTCCTCCCCCCCAAACCCTTCCCTCTTACTGCCCTCCTCCCCTTTATAACTCATCCCCTGAACATTGTCTCCCCTTTAGAACTATCCCCTAACATTGATCCTCCCACCCCAAATCCTTCCCTTACTGACTCCTCCTCCTTTATAACTATCCCCCTAACATTGACCCCACCCAAACCCTTCCCACTTACTACTTCTCTGCTGTTTTGCCCTAACTATTCCCCTAACATCGCCTACTCCCCTTTATAACTATCCCCTAACATTGTCTCCTCCACCCCAAACCCTTCCCTCTTACTGCTACATCCCCTTTATAACTATTCCCCTAACATTGCCTCCTCCCTTTTATAACTATCCCCATACTTCTCCTCCCACCCCAAACCCTTCCCTCTTACTGCTTATCCCCTTTATAACTTTCCCCTAGCATTGCCTCCTCCTTTATAACTAACCCCTAACATTCTCCTCCCACCCCAAACCCTTCCCTCTTACTGCTCCTCCCCTTATAACTATCCCCCTAACATTGCCTCCTCCCACCCAAAACCCTTCTCTCTTATTGCTCCTCCCCTTTATAACTATTCCCAACATTGCTCCTCCCACCCCAAAACCTTCCTTTTACTGCTCCTCCCCTTTATAACTGTCACCCAATTGCCTCCTCCCACCCACAAACCCTTCCTCTTACTGCCCTCCCCTTTATAACTATCCCAACAATGCCTCCTCCCACCCAAACCCTTCCCTCTTACTGTCCTCCCCTTTATACCTCTATTCCCATAACATGTCTCCTCCCACCCCAAACCTTCCTCTACTGCCTCCGCCTTTTATAACTTATACCCTAACACCTCCTACCACCCCCACAAACATTCTCCTCTTACTGCTCCTCCCCTTTATAACTCTATCCCCTAACATTACCTCCCACCCCAAACACTTTCCTCTTACTGCTCCTCCCTTGATAAATCTACCCCCTAACATGCCCCTCCAACCCCAAACCCTTCCCTCTTACTGCTCCTTCCCTTTATAACTCTATCCCCCCAACATTGACTCCTCCCACCCCAAACCCTTCCTCTTACTGCTCCTCCCCTTTATAACTAATCCCCCTAACATTGACTCCTCCCACCCCAAACCCTTCCCCTTACTGCTCTCCCCTTTATAATCTATCCCCCTAACAATGCCTCCTCCCACCCCAAACCCTTCCCTCTTACTGCTCCCCCCCTTTATAACTATCCCTCTAACATTGCCTCCTCCCCACCAAACCCTTCCTCTTACTGCTCTCCTCCCCTTTATAAACTATCCCCCCTAACATTGCCTCCTCCCACCCCAAACCCTTCCTCTATGCTCCTCCTTATAACATCCCCTAACATGCCTCCTCCCACCCCAAACCTTCCCCTTACTGCTCCCCCCCTTTATAACTATCCCTCTAACATTGCCTCCTCCCACCCCAAACCCTTCCTCTTACTGCTCCTCCCCTTATAACTATCCCCCCCTAACATTGCCTCCTCCCACCCCAAACCCTCCCTCTTACTGCTCCTCCCCTTTATAACTATCCCCCCAACATGCTCCTCCCCCCACCCCAAACCCTTCCCTCTTACTGCTCCTCCCCTTTATAACTATCCCCCTAACATTGCCTCTCCCACCCCAAACCCTTCCCTCTTACTGCCTCCTCCTTTATAACTATCCCCCTAACATTGCCTCCTCCCACCCCAAACCCTTCCCTCTTACTGCTCCTCCCTTTATAAACATCCCCTAACATGCCTCCTCCCACCCCAAACCCTTCCCTCTTACTGCTCCTCCCCTTATAACTATCCCCTAACATTGCCTCCTCCCACCCAAACCCTTCCTCTTACTGCTCCTCCCCTTTATAACTATCCCCTTAACATTGCCTCCTCCCACCCCAAACCTTCCCTTTTACTGCTCCTCCCCTTTATAACTGTCACCCTAACATTGCCTCCTCCCACCCCCAAACCCTTCCTCTACTGCTCCTCCCGTTATAAATGTCCCATACATTGCCCCCCTCCCACCCCAAACCCTTCCCTCTTACTGCTCCTCCCCTTTATAACGGTCACCCTAACATTGCCCCCTCCCACCCCAAACCCGTCCCTCTATGCTCCTCCCCTTCCATTAGTAGATTGAAATATAAAGAATTCTACTGTGGATCAGAGGGAACTTAAGGATCATCTGTAAGAATATTAAAGGTAAGAAATGGAGTCCTGGAGTGTCTGGGTTAAAGTCCAGATTTTAATCCCATTTAGAAGCTGTGGAGACTTGTACATGCAAGAAACCCCTCAAACATCTCACAGCTGAAAGCATTCTACAGTTGGGCAAATTTACCCCAGCTAGGGTTACTCCCATTGGCTGAAATAACTGCTCCTTGTAGCCATTTACCATTGTCTGACATAGGTTTGTCAGAACATGGATGACAAACGAGTGGCCCAATTTCTCCACAGGGTGCAGGTTAATTTTTGTGGTTTACCTGCAATTATCTGATATGATGATGATAGAAAGATGATAGGTAGATAGACATAGAAAAACAGATGCATAGAGGATGGATAGACATTGTTTTGGCTGATCGAAAATCCAATCAGAAATACATTTGTACATGGATAGGAAATTGGTTAATGAATAGGATGCAGAGAGTAGTTGTTAATGAATCTTCATCATTAGGACTAAAGTGCTAAGTGGGGGCCACAGGGTTCTGTGTTGGCCGGCGCTTCATTTAATCTATTTATTAATGATTTGGAAGTGGGGTATTGTCAGCAAGGTTTCTGTGTTTGCTGATGACACAAAACTGTGTCGACCATTAAAAACTTCAGAGGATGTTGCAATCGTTACAGGGGGACTAGAGATTATCACATATGGGCTGCTAAGTGGCTAATGAAATTCAATGTTATAAATGGAAGGTGAGCATTTGGACTTAAAATCATGTTGATTGAAGCGAGGTGGATGACTAGTGAAATGTCCTCAAGACCTAAACTTTAAGTCAGTTGATCTAATTGATACAACGATATAGCCAGCGGATGAAGAATATCAGATTATACCGTTCCTGGATGAATGAATATTACGATATCCGTGACCTGGAGGATGAATATTAAGATATACCATGACCTGGATGGATGAAATTACAGATATACAATGACCTGGATATGAATATTACAGATTACCATGACATTGGATGAATATATTACAGATTATACGTGTCCTGGATGAAGAATATTACAGATATACCGTGACCTGGATGGATGAATTACAGATATACATGACTGGATGGATGATATTACAGATTATACCGTGTCGGATGAATGAATATTACAGATATACTGTGTCCTGGGAGAATGAAATTACAGAGTATACCGTGACCTGGATGGATGAATATTACAGATTACCGTGACCTGGATGGATGAATATACAGATATACCGTGACGTGATGGATGAATATTACAGATATACCGTGACCTGGATGGATGAATATTACAGATATACCGTGACCTGGATGGATGAATATTACAGATATACCGTGACCTGGATGGATGAAATTACAGATATACCGTGACCGGATGAATGAATATTACGATATACCGTGACCTGGATGGATGATATATTTACAGATATACCGTTGTCCTGGATGAATGAATATTACAGATATACGCTGACCTGGATGGATGAATATTACAGTTATACCGTGTCCTGGATGAATGAATATTACAGAATACCTTGACCTGGATGATGAAATTACCAGATATACAGTGCTGGCTGAATGAATATACAGATATACCGTGACCTGGATGGATGAATATTACAGATATACCGGACCTGGATGATGAATATTACAGATATACCGTGACCTGGATGGATGAATATTACAGATATACCATGACCTGGATGAATGAATATTACAGATATCCCTTGACCTGGAATGATGAATATTACAGATATACCGTGACCTGGATGATGAATATTACAGATATACCGTGACCTGGATGAATGAATATTACAGATATACCGTGACCTGGATGAATGAATATTACAGAATACAACTGTCCTGGATGAATGAATATTACAGATATACCGTGACCTGGATGGATGAATATTACAGATATACCGTGTCCATGATGAGATGAATATTACAGATATACCGTGACCTGGATGGATGATATTACAGATATACCGTGACCTGGATGGATGAATATTACAGATATACCGTGTCCTGGATGAATGAATATTACAGATTACCGTGACTGGATGGATGAATATTACAGATATACCGTGACCTGGATGGATGAATATTACAGATATACCGTGACTGGATGATGAATATTACGATATACGTGACCTGGAGAATATACAGATATACCGATGACTGGATGGATGAATATTACAGGTATACCGTGACCTGGATGATGAATATTAACAGGTATACCGTGACCTGGATGGATGAATATTACAGATATACCGTGACCTGGATGAATGATATACAGATATACCGTGACCTGGATGGATGAATATTACAGATATACCGTGACCTGGATGAAGATATTACAGATATACCGTGACCTGGATGGATGAATATTACAGATATACCGTGACCTGGATGGATGAATATTACAGATATACCGTGACCTGGATGGATGAAAATTACAGATAACCGTGACCTGGATGGATGAAATTACAGATACACCGTGACCTGATGGATGAATATACAGATACACGTGACCTGGATGAATGAATATTACAGATACACCGTGACCTGGATGAATGAATATTACAGAATACACGTGACCTGGTGGATGAATATTACAGATAACCGTGACCTGGATGATAATATTACAGAATACCCGTGACTGGATGAATGGATATTACAGATATACCGTGACCTGGAGGGATAATATTACAGATATAACCAGTGACCTGGATGGATGAATATACAGATACACCGTGACCTGGATGGATGAATATTACAGATAACCGTGACCTGGATGAATGAATTTACAGAATCCGTGCCTGGATGAATGAAATTACAGATACACGTGACCTGGATGGATGATATTACAGATACACCGTGACCTGGATGGATGAATATTACAGATATACCAGTGACCTGGATGGATGAATATTACAGATATACCGTGACCTGGATGAATGAATATTACAGATATCCGTTACCTGGATGGATGAATATTACAGAATTACCGTGACCTGGATGGATGAATATTACAGATACAGTGACCTGATGAAGAATATACGTATACGTGAACTGGATGGATGAATATTACAGGATATACCGGACTGGATGAATGAATATATGAATATACAGATATACCGTGACCTGGATGAATGAATATTACAGATATACCATGACCTGGATGGATGAATATACAGGTATACCGGACTGGAGAATGAATATTACAGAATACTGACGGAGAATGAACATATAAGGACTGATGAAATTACAGATATACCGTGCCTGGATGAAAAATATTACAGATATACCGTGCACCGCACCATGGATTAATGAATATTACAGATATACGTGACCTGATGAATGAAATTACGGATACCGGACCTGGTTGATCCATGCCTTTTCTCTAGGTATATAATTGTAATTATCATAGCCTAGTAAGGTTCTCATCCATCCAGGACTGGTATATGTGTATAATATCATTCATCCAGGACATGAGTATTCTTGAATATCATTATCCAGGTACGGTATATCTGTAATATTATTCATCCAGGTCAGGTATTCTGTAATATTCATTATCCGGTCCCGGTTATCTGTAATATTAATCCATCAGGTATGGTATTGTGTAATATTCATTCATCCAGGTACAGGTATTTCTGTAATATTCATTCATCCAGGTCATGGTTATTTCTGTAATATTCATTATCCAGGTCACGGTATACTGTAATATTCATTCATCCCGGTCATGGTATTTCTGTAATATTTCATTATCCAGGTCACGGTATCTGTATATTCATCCATCCAGGTCACGGTATAGTAATATTCATTCATCCAGGACATGGTATCTGTAATATTCATTATCCAGGTCACGGTATATCTGTAATATTCATCCATCCAGGTCACTGTATATCTGTAAATTCATCCATCCAGGTCATGGTATATCGTTAAATTCATCCATCCAGGTCATGGTATATCTGTAATATTCATTATCCAGGTCACGGTATATCTGTAATATCATTTCCAGGTCACGGTATATCTGTAATATTCATTCATCCAGGTCATGGTATTCTGTAATATTCATTCATCACAGGTCACGGTATATCTGTAATATTCATTCTCCAGGTCACGGTATTTCTGTAATATCATTTATCAGGTCACGGTTATATCTGTAATATTCACCACCAGGTCACGGTATATGTAGTAATATTCATTCATCCAGGACGGTATTTCTGTAATATTATTTATCCAGGTCACTGGTATATCTGTAATATTCATCCATCCAGGTACGGTATATCTGTAATTTCATCCATCCAGGTACAGGTATATCTGTAATATTCATCCATCCAGGTCATGGTATATCTGTATATTCATTAATCCAGGTCACGGTATATCTGTAATATTCATCCATCCAGGTCATGGTTATATTGTAATATCATTCATCCCAGGTACGTATAGGAATAATATCTGTAATATTCATTCATCCAGGTCAGGTATATCTGTAATATTCATATCCAGGTCACGGTGGTGTATCTGTAATATTCATCCATCCAGGTCACGGTATTATCTGTAATATTCATCATCCAGGTCACGGTTATCTGTAATATTCATCCATCAGGTCACGGTAATCTGTAATATTCATCCATCCAGGTCACGGTATATCTGTAATATTCATCCATCAGGTCACGGATTCTGTAATATTCATCCATCAGGTCACGGTATATCTGTAATATCATTATCCAGGTCACGGTATATCTGTAATATATTCAATCAGGTCACGTATATCTGTAATATTATTCATCCAGGTACGGTATATCTGTATATCATCATCAGGTTACGGTATATCTGTAATATTATTCATCCAGGTCACGGTATATCTGTAATATTCATTCATCCAGGTCACGGTATATCTGTAATATTCATCCACCAGGTCACAGGTATATCTGTAATATTCACATCCAGGTCACGGTGTATATCTGTAATTTCATCCATCCAGGTCACGGGATATCGTAATATTCATCCATCAGGTCACGGTATATCTGTAATATTCATCCATCCAGGTCACGGTATATCTGTAATATTCAATCCATCCAGGTCACGTGTATATCTGTATATTCATTCATCCAGGTCACGGATCTGAATATTCATCCATCAGGTCACGTATATCTGTAATATTCATTCATCCAGGTCACGGTATATCTGTAATATTCATCCATCCAGGTCACGGTAATCTGTAATATTCATCCATCCAGGTCACGGTATATCTGTAATATTCATTCATCCAGGTCACGGTTATATCTGTAATATTCATACTCCATCAGGTCACGGTATATCGGTAATTATTCATCCAGGTCACGGATACTGTAATATTCATCCATCCAGGTCAGGTATAATCTGTAATATTCATCCATCCAGGGTCACGGTATCTGTAAATATCCATCAGGTCACGTAATGTTAATATCATCCATCCAGGTCACGGTATATCTTAATATTCATCCATCCAGGTCAAGGTATATCTGTATATTCATCCATCCAGGTCACGGTATATCTGTAATATTCATCCATCACGGTCACGGTATATCTGTAATATTCATCCATCCAGGCACGGTATATCTGTAATATTCATCCATCCAGGACATGGGTATCTGTAATATTCTTCATCCAGGTCATGGTATATATCTGTAATATTCATTCATCCAGGTCACGCGGTATATTCTGTAATATTCATCCATCCGGTCACGGTATATCTGTAATATATCCATCCAGGTCACGGTATATCTGTAATATTCATCCATCCAGGTCACGGTATATTCTGTAATAATCATCCATCCAGGTCACGGTATATCTGTAAATTTATCCATCCAGGTACGGTATATCTGTTAATATTCATCCATCAGGTCATGGTAATCTGTAATATTCATCCATCCAGGGTCATGGTATATCGTAATATTCATCCATCACGGGGTCACGTATCTGTAATATCATCCATCCAGGTCCGGTATTTCTGTAATATTCATTCAATCCAGGTCACGGTATTTCTGTATATTCATTAATCCAGGTCACGGTATATCTGTAATATCATCCATCCAGGTCACGGTATATCTGTAATATACATCATTCCAGGTGCTGGTATTTCGTGTATAATTCATCCATCCAGGTCACGGTATATCTGTAATATTCATTCATCCAGGTCACGGTATATCTGTAATATTCATTCATCCAGGTCACGGTACCATATATCTGTGATATGCTAATTGGGATTTTCCAGGGTACATAATTGCCACAGATTCTTGTACAAGTCATTCTGAATTGAGAAAGCCAGTCGGATGACTAGCGAAACGTCTTCAACAACTAAACTTCAAGTCCAGTTGATCTAATTGAATACAACAGATAGTTCTTGAAGACGTTTCGCTAGTCATCCTTTCTTTCTCAATTCAATTAACATACTGAGGCAGCAATTGGTACATCCAAAAGACCCAATACCAAAGCACAAGAAAAGCGACATCATATACGCAGTGCAGTGTGACATCATATACGCAGTGCAGTGTGACATCATATACGCAGTGCAGTGCAGTGAAGAATGCTCTGATTTGTATGTGGGGGAGACCAAACAGCAACTGCATCAACGTATGGCCCAGCACAGAAGAGCCAATTCCTCGGGTCAGGACTCAGCCGTGTATCTGCATCTTAAGGATAAAGGACATACCTTTGAAGATTGTAATGTTAACATACTGGCGAAGGAACGTGACTGGTTCAAGAGAGGTGTTAAGGAGGCCATTTATGTAAAAATAAAGAAACCAAGCCTGAATAGAGGTGGGGGGGTTCGACACCAACTGTCTGCCATGTACAATGCTGATGCTGTAATGCTGAGATCCAGTCGGATGACTAGCGAAACGTCTTCAAGAACTAAACTTTAAGTCCAGTTGATCTAACTGAATACAACAGATACAATCCAGTAAGATTATTTTTCTAGTATTTCCATCTGTAGGCACAAGTTATTTTGAATGGTTTTCCATAAAGCAACACACATGCAGAACAGCCAAACAAACTCTTACTTATCACATTGGTCTCTTTGTAACTTTATTGCAATAATCGCAATGAATGTTTATCTTAATGTTGTGACCAGAACATCATTTCCATTGCACCTGCCATGGGAAGTAGCAGACAAACGAAAGCTCCTTGTTTATGGACATGAACAATATTTAGAATGGGGACACATGCCAGCTGCAAGAACATCCTCCTATTTATTACTATGGCATTTCCTTCATATGGCCAAGAGCTTAGTCAGTGTCAGACCCTTCCAGCCACAAACCGAGGATCTACCCATGAGCCTTTATCCTACTATGAATTATTTGATTCCATGTGGAAGAGAACAATCCAGCACTATGTAAAGCAATGACAGGCACAGGCTAGGGACATTCTCCGGCTCCATCACTTCTCAGCCAATCACAGTGCTGGATTGCTGCCTAATTTCCAGTAACAGTTGTGTATTGGTCATCTGGAGTGTTCTGTTAAAACATTTACTGTATTGCTCCAAACCTCTACCAAATAGATACCCAATGGGCTATGGATCTCGCTACGTCCCTGATTTAATTACCATGATCTGGAAATGCCATTAAAACATTGCAGAATAAAGTAAACTGCAGTAATGAAACTATTTCATAGGAGGGCTGACATTACATCTCAAACCATTCACTATAAAGTGCAAAAATAAAGGAACTGATCTGGTCTAGCACTCACCATGGGGCCAGGAGCCCCCAAATGTTGAACTATTCATCGCTAACATTACATGATGCTAATTGTACTTCTTGATTAAATATGTGAAGTATTCGCAATCTAGAAAACATTAACCACAAGAAAGCGGCAAGTTTTACAATTTGATCAAAATAATGTTTTCTCTCCCGTGTGACGTCTGTAATGTGCTATAACCTGGGAACGTCGCATAAATCTTTTCCCACATTCCGAACAGGAGAATGGTTTATCCCCGGTGTGGACTCTCTGGTGTTTCAGAAGGTCCGAGCGTTCGGTAAAACACTTCCCACACTCAGTACATGAGAAAGGTTTAATTCCCGTGTGAAGTCTCTGATGCTTGACAAGGTGTGTGCGCTGGGTGAAACATTTCCCACATTCAGGGCAAGAGAAAGGTTTTTCCCCGGTGTGAATCCTCTGATGTTTGACAATGTCTGCGCGTCGTGTGAAACATTTCCCACATTCAGAACAGGTGAATGGTTTCTCCCCTGTGTGAATTCTCTTGTGTTTGGTAAGGCCAGACTGTCTAGTAAAACATTTCCCACACTCAGAACAGGAGAAGGTTTTTACCACGGTGTGAACTTTCTGATGTTTGACAAGGTTTGAAAAATGGGTGAAACTCTTCCTACATTCCACGCAGGAGAACAGTCTCTCTCCCGTGTGGGTCCTCTGATGCGTACTGAGCCACGAGCGTCTTGTGAAACATTTCCCACATTCATGACACGAGTACATTATTTCCTTGGTGTGTATTTTCTGATGTTTGAGAAGGTGCGAACGTTGCGTGAAACATCGTCCGCACTGAAAACAGGAGTATGGCTTCTCTCCGGTGTGTATTTTCTGATGTTCCACAAGGTTTCCCCGTTGTGTAAAGCATTTCCCACATTCCGAACATGGGAAAGGTTTTTCTCCTGTGTGTATTTTCTGGTGTCTGCTAACATCAGAGTGATGCTTGAAGCATTTCCCGCATTGTGAGCAAGAATAGGGTTTCTCCCGGGAGTGAGTCACCTGATGCCGCACAAGAAGTGCTTTGAAAGTAAAAGACTTGTTGCAATCTGGACACTTGTGCGCTTGTTTCGTCCGTTTTCTTTGGCGAGTTGCAAATGCAGATCTTTTACATTTTTTGGGAGTTTTGCTTTGTTTGGTTTCATTTAAACTGCAACTCTCCAGAGCAGTGGGTGTGTCTAAATCCTGTATGGGTCCTGCAATTGTTATAACTGTAAAACCGAACTGGTTTTCTACTTCATTTGATTTTGACTCCTCTTTAATCCCATTGGATATATAATTATCTGACAAGCGGTTATTTAGGTTACATCCCATGATAGTAGTAGATGTATCTGTTCCTTGTATCTGTTCTGTAAGTGTATTAATGCTGCAATCTGATTGGTTTCCTCCTTCCAATGAAGCCGCCTCCTCTTTAATACCATTGGATATATAATTATCTGACAAGCAGTTATTTAGGTTACATCCCATGATAGTAGTAGATGTATCTGTTCCCTGTATCTGTTCTGTAAGTGTATTAATGCTGCAATCTGATTGGTTTCCTCCTTCCCATGAAGCCGACTCCTCTTTAATCCCATTGGATATATAATTATCTGACAAGCTGTTATTTAGGTTACATCCCATGATAGTAGTAGATGTATCTGTTCCCTGTATCTGTTCTGTAAGTGTATTAATGCTGCAATCTGATTGGTTTCCTCCTTCCCATGAAGCTGACTCCTCTTTAATCCCATTGGATATATAATTATCTGACAAGCTGTTATTTTTATTAGGTTACATCCCATGATGTAGTAGATGTATCTGTTCCCTGTATCTGTTCTGTAAGTGTATTAATGCTGCAATCGGATTGGCTTCCTCCTTCCCATGAGCCGACTCCTTTTTTAATCCCATTGTATATATATTATCTGACAACCTGTTATTTAGGTTACATCCCATAATAGTAGTAGATGGATCTGTTCCCTGTATCTGTTCTGTAAGTGTATTAATGCTGCAATCTGATTGGTTTCCTCCTTCACAAGATTCTGACTCTTCTTTAATATTTGCTGCATAATTACTGGACAAGCCATCATTTACTTTGCATTCCATTATACCAGTAGATGTATCGGTTACCTGTTCTGTAGTGTATAATGTTGCAATATGTATGGTCACCTTGATCCCATGAAGTGGATTCCTCTTTAATAGCATTTGACATGTTATCTAATTGCACTCCATGATAGTAGTAGATGTATCTGTCCCTGTATCTGTTCTGTAAGTGTATTAATGCTGCAATCTGATTGGTTTCCTCCTTCCCATGAAGCCAACTCCTCTTAATCCCATTGGATATATAATTACTGACAAGCTGTTATTATGTTACATCCCATGTAGTAGTAGATGTATCTGTTCCCTGTATCTGTTCTGTGCTGCAATCATGATTGGTTTCCTCCTTCCCATGATTCCGACACACCCCCACCTCTCCAGTCAGCAGGTGGATGATGTTGGAGATGAGGTCCAGGATCTTCTTGTCATTTTCCTTCTGTATGACGGAGCGAGACGGATGGGACACAGTTGGGGGATGGAGCCTGCAGGATCCTTCCAACATACAGTCAGTGCAGCTCTGTGGGACGCCATCGCCAGGCTTCTTCATTACAATGTAATCCTATATAGGGGGAGAGATGAGGGATTTAATATCTATATAGAGATAATTCCCATGTTATAATGTACAGTAGAGACTCCCCATGTCATGTCCAGTTATTCCCAACAAGATTCCCCTCCCTGTCCCAGTCCCCTCACCTGTCCAGTCAGCAGAATAGATTGTCCATGTGAGATTCAGGATTCTCTCCTTCCGTTGAGTCTTATCCTTCTTCCCCATCACTGGGTCCTTTCCTCCCAGATCCCTGAGGTCCTCGTGGATACATGATCAATGCTCTGGAAATAAAGCCATTTGGCAGGGGTTAAAGGAGAAAGATACAGTATGTGGCGAGATCGCAGAGATACAGACGGTAACTGATCGTCGCCATAAGTAATTTCATTATACGATTAATTTACTGCACTTTCCACTATTGTCAATATTAAAACCCGGTCAACTGAAATATTGTGGCGCCCGGTCAATCGGTTAAAATATCGCCTTGTGTACCTTAAGTCCCTACAGCAAGAAGGCAAAACATCATTGTCTAAAGGGGAGGGCTCTGACACAATCATAGTTATATGTAGCCACAGAAGAGTAACGTTATAATAGGAAATGTCTCCCTTGCTATTGTTCTATACACTAGCGCTTACCTGCAGACCTCCCCTTCACGTTCCGACAACCGCCCAGCCAGATAACTTTATGGTGGATGGTCACTGGTTCCTGTTTTCGGCATGGTAACCTCTCTTCACCTTTACCTTGGAGGAACCCAAGTACATGTAAATAACTATTCATTGTCACCAATTTATTGTACAATAACACTTTGGGCCTCATTTCCCCACAGTCGCTGGGCAAATATATGGAGTTAAGTGCTAACTGGTTCGCTAACGGTTAGAGCGACTTTATCTCCATATTAGCTCGGGTATCGCGTTTGCGCTGGCGTTAAAATCCCGCAGTGGGTAAATCCATTAACGGGCATTTGCAAACGGGATATTAAATCGCGAAAGAACATTACCCAGAGCGATATTGGTTCTAGGTAATGAGCCCTTTAAATTATTCTTTTTACAAACAAGACTGAAACTGCAAACATTGTCTAAATAATGATTGACAGTATGACATGGATGTGAGTGTTTGGTCACCCTGGAACATACAGATTGATTAATACTGGTCATACACTACCTGTCCCCTGATATATAACTGCCTGGCCCCATCAATTCTGTGATTGACATTTCAACCAGGAGAGGAGAACACCAATGGGGTAAAACCACCAGGAAAATAATTAGACATTAGATTCTATGACCGAATGTCAAATACATCAAATGTCTAGTGAGTACGAATGGGTACTATGGAAAACTAAAGCACCAGTGGATATTCCACTTCTGTGAATATCAATAAAATGTCAATAATCAGTGTTTTAGCTGTATCATCGGTTATAATTGTGTTTAGCTGTGTCATCGGTTATAATCAGTTTTAGCTGTCATCGGTTTATAATCAGTGTTTAGCTATGTCTCGGTTATAATCATTGTTTAAGCTTGGTTATCAGTTATAATCAGTGTTTTAGCTATGTCACCAGTTATAAGTTGTTTAGCTATGTTATCAGTATAATCATTGTTTTTAGCTATGTTATCAGTTATAATCAGTGTTTAGCTATGTTATCAGGTATAATCAGTGTTAGCTGTATCATCGGTTATAATTAGTGTTTAGCTATTTCATCGGTTATAATCATGTTTTAGCTGTCATCGGTTATAATCAGTTTTTTAGCTATGTCTCGGTTATAATCATGTTAGCTGTCATCGGTTATAATCAGTGTTAGCTGTGTCATCAGTTATAATCAGTGTTAGCTGTCATGTCGTTATATCATTTTTAGCTGTGTCATCAGTTATATCAGGTTTTAGCTGTCATCGGTTATAATCATTTGTTTTAGCTGTATCATCTTTTATAATCAGTGTTTAGCTATGTCACCGTTATAATCAGTGTTTAGCTGTCATCCGTTATAATCAGTGTTTAGCTGTGTCATCAGTTATAATCAGTTGTTTAGCTGTGTCATCAGTTATAATCAGTGTTTTAGCTTGTCATCAGTTATAATCAGTGTTTAGCTTGTCCTCATTATACTCAGTGTTTAGCTATGTCTTCAATGTTTAGCGATAGGATATATCCAGGCTTATAACACATAGTAGCATACTTATCTCTTATATTATCACTATGGTGTTACATACATGATCCATTTATCACATGGATCTGTGTTCACTACATGATCCATGTTATATTATGGTGTTACTACAACTGATCCATGTTGTTTATTATTATGGTGTTACATACATGATCCATATTATTTATGATGTTACAATACATGATCCATATTATTATGGTTTACATACATGATCCCGTATTATTATTAGGTGTTACATACAGATCCGTATTCTTATTATTATGGTGTTCAATACATGATCTATATTATTATTTGATGTTACTACATCATAAAGACATACTGATAGGTTGTTGTGTCAAATATGTGCTTAGATTGTAAGCTTGGGACAGCGATGATGTGAATGTATACATGTATTGTAAAGTGCTACAGAAGATGTTAGGCTATATAAAGCCACAATAATAATAATCATGATCCATATTATTATGGTGTTACACTACATGATCCATATTATTTTGTGTTACTACATGATCCATATTATTATGATGTTTACATACATGGATCCATATTATATGGTGTTACAATACATTATCCGTAATTATTATGGTGTTACATACATGATCTTAATATTATATATGATGTTACATACATCATAAGACACATCTGATAGGTTGTAGGTGTCAATAATGTGCTTAGATTGTAAGCTTTGTGGGACAGCGACTGATGTGAATGTTAACATGTAATTGTAAAGCGCTACGAAGATGTTAGCGCTATTAAATCCACATAATAATAATAATACATGATCCATATTATTATTATGGGTGTTACATCCATGATCCATATTACCTATTATGGGTGTTACATACATGATCCATATTATCCCTATGGTGTTACATCCATGATCCATATTTATGGTGTTAACATATCATGATCCAGGATTATGATTTAGTGGTGTTACATACATGATCCCATGTTATTATGGTGTTACATCATGATCCATTATTATTATGGTGTTACATGCTGATCCAGATTATTATTGGTGTTACATGCATGACGTGGTATTATGATGATGTTTACATACAGCATGATCCGTGTTATTATTATGGTATCACATACCTACTGATCTGGTTAATGGGGATGATCCACCCCCTGGTAATGTGATGAGACTGGGCCCCATCCAGAGACTCCCCCTCCCCCAGCACGGTCCCTTTCTACAGAGTCCTGGGAACCCCCTTTACCCAGTAGCCCCGGGTGTAGCTACTCCCACATTCCCAGGATCTGCTCTCACTCACTCAGCTCCTACCTCGTAATGTCTAGGGAGCTGCCAGCTCGTACCAGGCCAACAAACCCGGAAGTGGTGTCATCGGAGGGGCGGGATTAGGGAGAGGGGCGGAGTATAGCGGGGCGGAGCTTAAACAGAATTGTCTTGGAACCTGATGTGCTGCGGAGCAGCTAATATGTATGTCATTAGCTGTGTGTGGTATGTCATGTATGTGGTTAGTATGTTGTGTGTGGGTGTCATGTGTGTATTGTGTGTGTTTGATCTATGTGTGGTGTACTGTAATGTATAATGTGTGTATGTAATGTATATATGTGGTGTCTGTCTGTGTACTTGTGTGGTGTGTGTCTGCTACTGATTGTGGTGTGTTCTTGTATCTGTTGTTTCGTCCTGTCTGTGTGTGTGTTGTCATGTCTGTGTGTGTCATGTACTGTTCTCGACTGTGTGTGCTGTCTTGTACTCTGTTGTGTGTGCTGTCCTGTCTCTGTGTGTGTGTCTGCCTGTCTGTGTGTCCTGTCCTGTCTCTGTGTGGTGTGTCATTCCTGTCTGATTGTGTGTCTGTCTCTAGTTCTGCTGTCTCTTGTGTGTCTGTCTGTCTCTGTGTGTGTGTGTCCTGTCCTGTCTGTGTGTGTCTGTCCTGTCCTCTGCTTGGTGTGTCTGTTGCCTGTCCTTCCCGTGTGTGTACCTCTTGCCTGTGTGTGTTCTTTCTGTTGTTGTTGGATCTGTTGTCCTGTCCTGCGGTGTGTGGTCCTGTCTTTGTCTCTGTTGTTGTGGTCTGTCTTCTGTGTGTGTCTGTCCATGTCCTCTTGTGTTGCTGTCTTGTCTCTGTGTGTGTCTGTCTCTCTGTGGGGCTCCTTCGTGTGTCTGTCCGTCCTGTTGGGTCTGTCCTGTAGTGTGTGTCCTGTCCTGTCTCCTGTGTGTCTGTATGTCTCTGTGTGTGTCACATGGAGTTAAAGTTGCTAACTGGTTCGCTAACGGTTAGAGCGACTTTATCTCCATATTAGCTTCGGGTATCGCGTTTGCGCTGGCGTTAAAATCCCGCAGTGGGTAAATCCATTACCGGGCATTTGCAAACGGGATATTAAATCGCGAAAGAAGCATTTACCCAGAGCGATATTGGTTCTAGGTAAATGAGCCCCTTTAAATTATTCTTTTTAACAAACAAGAACTGAAACTGCAAACATTTATCTAAATAATGATTGACAGGTATGACATGGATGTGAGTGTTTGGTCACCCTGGAACATACAGATTGATTAATACTGGTCATACACTACACTGTCCCCATGATATATAACTGCCTGGCCCCATCAATTCTGTGATTGACATTTCACCAGGAGAGGAGAACACCAATGGGGTAAAACCACCAGGAAAATAATTATAGACATTAGATTCTATGACCGAATGTCAAATACATCAAATGTCTAGTGAGTACGAATGGGTACTATGGAAAACTAAAGGCACCAGTGGATATTCCACTTCTGTGAACTATCAATAAAATGTCAATAATCAGTGTTTAGCTGTATCATCGGTTATAATTAGTGTTTAGCTGTGTCATCGGTTATAATCAGTGTTTAGCTGTCATCGGTTATAATCAGTGTTTAGCTATGTCATCGGTTATAATCAGTGTTTAGCTGTGTTATCAGTTATAATCAGTGTTTAGCTATGTCATCAGTTATAAGTGTTTAGCTATGTTATCAGGTATAATCAGTGTTTAGCTATGTTATCAGTTATAATCAGTGTTTAGCTATGTTATCAGGTATAATCAGTGTTTAGCTGTATCATCGGTTATAATTAGTGTTTAGCTATGTCATCGGTTATAATCAGTGTTTAGCTGTCATCGGTTATAATCAGTTTTTAGCTATGTCATCGGTTATAATCAGTGTTTAGCTGTCATCGGTTATAATCAGTGTTTAGCTGTGTCATCAGTTATAATCAGTGTTTAGCTGTCATCGGTTATAATCAGTGTTTAGCTGTATCATCAGTTATAATCAGTGTTTAGCTATGTCATCCGTTATAATCAGTGTTTAGCTGTCATCCGTTATAATCAGTGTTTAGCTGTGTCATCAGTTATAATCAGTGTTTAGCTGTGTCATCAGTTATAATCAGTGTTTAGCTGTCATCAGTTATAATCAGTGTTTAGCTATGTCATCCATTATACTCAGTGTTTAGCTATGTCTTCAATGTTTAGCGATAGGATATATCCAGGCTATATAATAAACAGTAGGGCAGTACATTATACACTATATTATTATCACTATGGTGTTACATACATGATCCATATTATCACATGGATCATGTGTTACATACATGATCCATGTTATTATTATGGTGTTACATACATGATCCATGTTGTTTATTATTATGGTGTTACATACATGATCCATATTATTATGATGTTACATACATGATCCATATTATTATGGTGTTACATACATGATCCGTATTATTATTATGGTGTTACATACATGATCCGTATTATTATTATATGGTGTTACATACATGATCTATATTATTATTATGATGTTACATACATCATAAAGACATACTGATAGGTTGTATGTGTCAAATAAATGTGCTTAGATTGTAAGCTTTTGGGACAGCGAATGATGTGAATGTATACATGTAATTGTAAAGTGCTACAGAAGATGTTAGCGCTATATAAAGCCACAATAATAATAATACATGATCCATATTATTATGGTGTTACATACATGATCCATTTATTATGGTGTTACATACATGATCCATATTATTATGATGTTACATACATGATCCATATTATTATGGTGTTACATACATGGTCCATATTATTATTATGGTGTTACATACATGATCTATATTATTATTATGATGTTACATACATCATAAAGACATACTGATAGGTTGTATGTGTCAAATAAATGTGCTTAGATTGTAAGCTTTTGGGACAGCGACTGATGTGAATGTATACATGTAATTGTAAAGCGCTACAGAAGATGTTAGCGCTATATAAATCCACAATAATAATAATAATACATGATCCATATTATTATTATGGTGTTACATACATGATCCATATTACCGTATTATGGTGTTACATACATGATCCATATTATCCCTATGGTGTTACATACATGATCCATATTATTATGGTGTTACATACATGATCCATGTTATTATTAGGGTGTTTACATACATGATCCATGTTATTATGGTGTTACATCATATCCATGTTATTATTATGGTGTTACATGCATGATCCAGATTATTATTATGGTGTTACATGCATGATCCGTGTTATTATTATGATGTTCATGCATGATCCGTGTTATTATTATGGTATCACATACCTACTGATCTGGTTAATGGGGATGATCCACCCCCTGGTAAATGTGATGAGACTGGGCCCCATCCAGAGACTCCCCCTCCCCCAGCACGGTCCCTTTCTACAGAGTCCTGGGAACCCCCTTTACCAGTAGCCCCCGGGTGTAGCTACTCCCACATTCCCAGGATCTGCTCTCACTCACTCAGCTCCTACCTCGTAATGTCTAGGGAGCTGCCAGCTCGTACCAGGCCAACAAACCCGGAAGTGGTGTCATCGGAGGGCGGGATTAGGGAGAGGGGCGGAGTATAGCGGGGGCGGAGCTTTAAACAGAATTGTCTTGGAACCTGAATGTGCTGCGGAGCAGCTGAATATGTATGTAATGTATATGTGTGTGTGTATGTAATGTATGTGTGTGTATGTAATGTATGTGTGTGTTGTGTGTTTATGTGTGATGTGGTGTGTTTGTGATATGTGTGTGTATGTAATGTATGTGTGTAGGTAATGTATATGTTGTGTATGTATGTATATGTGTGTGGTGTAGTATTGTGTGTGTTATGTATTGTATGTGTGTGTATGTATTGTATGTGTGTGTATGTATATGTGTATGATTGTGTGTATGTAATGATATATGTGTGTATGTATTGTATATGTGTGTGTGTGTGTGTATGTATTGTATATGTGTGTATGTATTGTATATGTGTGTGTGTATGTATTGTATATGTGTGTGTATGTATTGTATATGTGTGTATGTATTGTATATGTGTGTGTATGTATTGTATATGTGTGTATGTATTGTATATGTGTGTGTATGTAATGTATATGTGTGTATGTAATGTATATGTGTGTGTATGTATTGTATATGTGTGTGTATGTATTGTATATGTGTGTGTGTATGTAATGTATGTGTGTGTATGTAATGTATGTGTGTGTATGTATTGTATATGTGTGTGTATGTATGTATTGTATATGTGTGTGTATGTATGTGTGTATGTATATATTGTATGTTTGTATATAATGTATGTATGTGTGTATGTATATATAGTATTATGTGTATCTATGTATATATTGTATGTATTATATGTACAGTATGTGTGTATCTATTGCATGTGTGTATGTATGTATATTATATGTGTGTATTGTATGTATGTATATATCGTTTGTGGTTTGTATTGTATGACTGTATGTATGTATATGTTGTATGTATGTATTGTGTGTATGTATGTATTATGTGTGTGTATGTATGTATTGTTTGTGTGTATGGATGTATTCTATGTATGTATTGTGTGTATGTATTTATTGTATGTGTGTATGTATTATATGTGTGTGTGTGTATGTATGTATCTATTGTATGTGTGTGTATGTTTATATTGTGTGTATTGTATGTGTGTGTGTGTGTATGTATGTATATATTGTTTGTGTGGATGGATGTATTGTGTGTATGTGTCTATTGTATGTGTATGTATGTGTGCATGTATGTATTGTGTATGTATTGTTTGGGTGTATAGATGTATTATATGTATGTATCTATTGTATGTGTGTATGTATGTATATATTGTCATGTATTTCTATCATTGTGGTGTATGTATATATGTATATAATGTTGTATGTTTAATCTGTATTACTCCTGTATGTATTGTATGTGTGTATGTATAGTATCTCATTTTTGTGTGTCTGTACTGTATTGTATGTATGTACATTGTAGGTGTGTATTAATATATCGTATCTATGTCTCTAATGTATGTATGTATATATTGTATGTATGTATTGTGTGTATGTATGCATATACTGTATGTATGTATATATTGTATGTGTATGTATGTATTGTATAAATCAATAATAATAATGTGTGTATGTATGTATCTATTGTATGTATGTATATGGGACATTATTTATTATATTGGGACAGTATACTTTATATAGGGTGACTATTATACAGGGACATTATATAGATTGACCATAATACAAGGACATTATATATTATATAGAGTGACTATTATACAGGGACATTATTATATAGGGTGACTATTATACAAGGAAATTAGATATTATATAGGGTGATTATTATACAGGGACGTTATATAGAATCACTATTATACAGGGACATTATATGTTATATAGGGCCACTATTATACAGGAACATTATATATTATATACTATAGGGTGACTATTATACCATATACAAACAAGATAAGAGAGTCGCACTTCAACAGTTAATGTTTTTAATTGTGTACCACAAAATCACTACGTTTCGGGGTGTTACCCCTTCATCACGTGATGTGCAAGTAACCTATCCACAGTTATATACCCTGGTGCTAAACATAACTCCTCCTCAAATGGGAGTGTCCAAAATTAAAGTGACAAGTGCCATAAATTTATCAACTATGTAAAAAACACACTGCAGTAATCTCACAATTGTGTCAATGTAAAAATGGTATAAAACACGATGCTACTGGGATCCATAATAAAAAAAAAGTGTAAAAACATCAGTGTCCATTATTTTGCAGTCAGAAGACCAATTATTACCAGTTCACAAAAAGTGTCCGAAGTGAGTCAATAGTGGGTTAAAAACTTCCATCTTAAAATCCTGGTTAATCCATGTTGAATCAATGTTACAGGTCCATGTTTCACAAGTTTCTTATATATTATGTTCAAATATACAGTCAGCCAATCAGACACGACTGTGGGCTGTGAAGACAGCCGTGGGCACGAAGGGCTATAAGTATGATTCGGAAGCTTTTATTAGAGTTCTAACTCGGAGGTTGGGGGTGGATAAGGGAGAGGTACAATATATCAAGGGGATTTGTCCACTGGGGGAAGCAGCCGGGGAGGGGGGGGGGGGGGGGGGAGGCCCCACTACACAGTCAATTTTAGTTTTGGGGGTGGACATGTCCTTTAAGTATCCCAAATCCGGTATTGATTCACTGGTAAATGTATGATTGCGGCTGCACATTTACGGCAATATCGCTTATGTGTGATACTGTGGGTTTGTAAATATGGCCCTTGGACCTGTAACATTGATTCAACATGGATTAACCAGGATTTTAAGATGGAAGTTTATAACCCACTATTGACTCACTTCGGATACTTTTTGTGAACTGGTAATAATTGGTCTTCTGACTGCAAAATAATGGACACTGATGTTTTTACACATTTTTTTGTTATAGATCCCAGTAGCATCGTGTTTTATACCATTTTTACATTGACGCGAATGAGATTACTGCGATGTAATTTTTACATAGTTGATATATTTATGGCACTTGTCATTTTGATTTTGGACACGCCCATTTGAGGAGGAGACACAGCCGGAAGCAGCCGCAACTTGATTGATTAGCCCGAAATATAGGAAATAATATAGCTGTCCGAGACAAGGGCTTGAGGCTCCTGCTTCCATAATTTGCCCAACATCATTTTGAAGGAGAATCTTTAATCGGTAACAAATTATTCCTGGTAATGTGGATGCAAAATAAAAAGGGAGCATATAGACCTGGGAAACAATACAACAGGAATTGGTGCCAATTCTTTTTGTTTAAGACCAGAACGTACGTAGGTAACAAGACATAGTACGTTGTCCGTCATGGCATATACTGATACACAGCAAGAACTGGAAGGATGTCTTCTACCTCTCATTCAAAGTCCACAGCCTGTATCATTGTATCATTGGAAGTTTCCAAAGCTCTGCATAATTTAGTGTCATCAGCAAACACAGAGACCTTGTTCTCAATGCCCCCTTCTAAGTCATTTATAAACAGATTAAACAGAAGTGGCCCCAGTTCAGAACCCTGAGGAACTCCGCTTAGAACTTTACCCACATAGATGTAGCTCCATTAACCACCACTCTCTGTTTGCGGTCCAATAACCAGTTCTCTATCCATGAACAAATGTTTTCTTCAAGGCCAACAGTCCTCAGTTTATACATTAGTCGCCTATGTGGCACAGTATCAAAGGCTTTTGCAAAATCCAAATATACCACATCCACAGCTGTGCCTGAATCTAACTTCTTACTCACTTCTTCATAAAAACCAATTAAATTTGTCTGGCATGATCTATTTCCCATAAATCCATGCTGACTACTACTAATAAGATGATCTCTGGAGACAAAGTCAAGTATATGATCCCGTAATAAAGTTTCCAGCACCATCCCTACCACTGATGTTAGGCTTACAGGTCTATAGTTACCAGGCTGTGAACGACTACCTTTATTGAATATTGGTATTACATTGGCTTTTTTCCAATCCAGCGGCACATCCCCAGACAAAAGCGAATCTGAAAAGATGAGAAACAGTGGTCTAGATAGAACTGAACTAAGATCTTTTAAGACCTGAGGATGTAATCCATCTGGTCCTGGGGCTTTATTGATATTAACTTTGTCTAATTGTAAATGAATGTTCCTCATTTATCGCCTTCTTATTATTACAGTCCCTGTTATAATAGGGGTAGGCTGCACCTCCCTAAACATTGACAGTAGATTGATTGAAATCACCAGCACAGTCTGCTGTTCCTATTCCAGAGATCAATGCCTGCACATTGAAGATTATTTACTGCTGGATAAGACTGGGAAGCCATGCTTGATTAATGGCACATTACACGTTATCAGCTACTGTTAATAATAGTCAGAGGTTGGGGACTGATGAAGTGTCTATGATCTGCCAATCATAATTATTTCCTTTACTAAGACAGCTGCCTTTTATTTAAGTTTAAATTGTTTGGAGACCACAGTTTCCTTTTAAATACCATCACTAATATACCACTCCACATATCTCAATGTATAGTGAGTATTTACCATCTTGGTTAAATAAAGGGTAAATTGCCGTTATAGTGTTTCAGAGGACAATGTTTCCAGGTTTGGCCTAGTGACCCCAATCTCAGAGGGCCCCAGAAGTTGCATGGTGGGAAATTCCCTCTCCAGATGGCGACTTATCATGATTACCGAGCATACTTGACATGCTCAGGACATCATGTCAGTTGGAAGGAGGAGTCAATTCAGAGTGGGAGGAAAAACAAGTACTGGATTAAAGGCATGCAGACACTCAGAGTACTTACATATTTTTACCTATAGATTGGGATGAGGCAAAGTCATTTTACAGTATAGTTGCCCTTTAACCTCTAGGACTCCTTTATTTAAAAATGCCAACACATGATTTGCATTAAAACATTAAATAGAGCCTCAATGTCTGGTATTGTCTCTAAATGCCTCCAATGTGTCTGCAGCGAAGCTGATGACATTGTACAAGATTTTTAATCATTTCATGCTGTTGAGTAATGGATTTATCCATGTTAAAATAATTTACAGAGTGAAGTCAAAAGTCTAACATGTCTATACAGCTTAGAACAATATAGAAAATCTTCCCAATATCTAAAAGGCTATGTCCACCCTAAAAACTATATTTTGCTCTATAGTAGCTTCCCCCCTTCCAACCCGAACTGCATTGTCAGTTTGTAAATAAAGTTACAAGAGACTTACTTACCACTTCCCTTGGCTTCAGCCTCCAGTGCAACTTCTGGGAACGGAGTTGCATTGGGGGCTTGGCTGGCAGACGCATCTGTGATTGGCTGAGAGTCAGCCAATCACAGATGCGGGTGCCGGCTAATGATTTAGCCGAGGGCTGGTAAGTAAGTTTCTTCTAACTTTTTACAAAAAGACCACGCGGTTTCGGGTTGGGAGGGGGAAATAATAGAGCAAAAGAATTCCTGGTTAGAATTAAAGGGCACCGCGATGGATCTGGATGGATGGAGGGAGGGAGGGGGGAATCGGCCCCACAGAACGTCACAATACCTCCCGGAGGATAGATTAGAGGCAGAAACCTTTTCACAGGCAGACAGGTACCTACTCTCCACTTTCCTGGACTTTACACAGACACTGCAGGAGAATCATTTGGATCAGGAGGATTACACGGTGGGGTTAAATTTTAGTTCTGGGGGTGGACATGCCCTTTAAACAGGTAAGTGTTTTCTCTCCTGTGTAACTACTGTGATGTGTTAAGTGGAGAAGAATCACAAGAAACATTACCAACATTTGCTAGAATTTCTTTTTCGCCTTTGTGAACTCTTTCGTGTTTAAAAAGGGTTGAACGATATGTAAAACATTTCCCGCATTCTGCACAAGAAAATGGTTTCTCTCCTGTGTGAAGTCGTTGATGTTCAGCAAGATATGAACTTCTTGTAAAAAACTTTCCACATTTTGGACAGGAATAAGGTTTTTCCCCTGAGTGACTTGCCTGATGTCTTATAAGAGCTGAACGATATGTAAAACATTTCCCACAATCCACACATGAAAACGGCTTCACTCCCGTGTGAATTTTCTGGTGTGTGAGCACATCTGAGTGATACCTAAAAAATTTCCCACACTCAAAACAAGAGTACGGTTTTATCCCAGTGTGGATTTTCTGGTGCTCGGTAAGATACGACTGACGTGAAAAACACTTTCCACATTCCGAACAAGAATACGGCTTTTCATCGGAATGGATTTTCTGGTGTTCTCTTAGAGACGAGGGGCGTATGAAACATTTCCCACATTCCAAACAGGAGTATTTTTTACCCCCCGTGTGAACTTTTTCGTGTCTGATATAGTCCGTGTGAAATGAGAAACATTTCCCACATTCGGAACAAGAGTATCTCTTCACCCCCGTGTGCATTTTCTTATGGTCATTAAGAAGTGACTGACGTGTAAAGATTTTGCCGCATTCGTGACAAGAAAAGGGTTTCTCTCCTGTGTGTGTTCTCAAATGTTTTTTTAATGATGAACAATGTGTAAAACATTTTCCACATTCCGAGCAAGAATGGGGTTTTTCCCCAGTGTGTATTTTAAGATGTTCCTTAAGCGACCAAACACGAGTAAAACATTTACCGCATTCAGAACAGGAAATCTCTTTCTCCTGTGTAGGTCCAGTAAATTCAAACATGTTAAGATCTGATTCCATTTCTTCTTCACATGAATCTGTCTCTTCATTGATATCATTGGATATATAATTATCTGACAAGCTGTTATTTAATTTACATCCCATCATAGTAGTTGTATCCGTTTCTTGCATTTCTTCTGTGACTATAATAATCCTGTAATCTGATTGGTTCCCTTCATAAGAAGCTGACTCCTCTTTAATACTATCTGCTATAGGATTGTTGCATCTCACAATAGTACTAGATGGATTTTTTCCTTGCATCTGTTCTGTATCTGTATTAATATTAATGCTGCAATCTGATTGGTTTCCTCCTTTACATGAAGCCGACTCCTCTTTAATCCCATTGGATATATAATTATCTGACAAGCTGTTATTTAGGTTACATCCCATGATAGTAGTAGATGTATCTGTTCCCTGTATCTGTTCTGTAAGTGTATTAATGCTGCAATCTGATTGGTTTCCTCTATCACATGATGCAGACTCTTCTCCAATACTATTGCCAGCAAGAGAAGTCTTATTTTTTGATAGATTTAAATCTGTGCCATAATTTGTTCCTTCAGACACACTGTTTTCTGAATCATACATTACTGTCTCCAGATTTTCTTTTCTCTTGTATTCATAGTCAAACTCTATCAAGGATAAAAACAAAGATAAAATCACTCAATTGTACCTCTTTTTTCTTTTCTCTTCTGATTCTCTTAATTGTTGCAAAGTGTGCTGGCAGACAGCCAAGGATCCTAGTAAGAGGTCAGGGATAGTGAACATATTATTATTATTTCTGCTTCTGGAGTGACAGCTCTTTCCCTGTAAATGCTGTGATTTCAAATGATGATTTCTCAGAATCTACAGTTCAGATTTAAAATTCATTCATTTTTTAAATAGTGGGATCTTTGAAAATTTGATTTTTTTTTTTTTTTTTTTTTAGAGTAAATTCTGTACTGCAACTTTGGAAATGGAATTTGCCCATGGCTTATGAGTATTAAACTTCACAATTTCTCTTCAAGGTAGAAATATTTTCCATTCTGCAACACACACAAGGCTTGTGACACACTAAAATTGTGTATCTACTTTTTTCCAAATATTCACAATTTATTCTGAATATCCAACTTTATTATGACTAATAATACTGCAGTGCCACCCCAGCCTGTAAAAGGGGCACATCCTTGGCCCCTACTCGCCCCACCCAGGCCTCTACCAGAACCATGCCCATCAGGTGGTCCTGCCGGCTACAATATTTTCTGAACAAGCCATATGCGGCCCACAGGTTCGGCTCCCATGATTAAATCTAACTCTACTAACGCTACTTCATCCTCACTCATTTCTCTAAATGGAGGGACGTGTTAGATCCATGAATCCCATCTGATTCTCCACCCCAAGGCTGTCTATTCCATTTACACCAGCCCCATACGAACCTACCACTAAACATAAAGCTGCCTGTATGGTGATAATTATTATAACACATATATAACAGTATATGAACAGAGCATAACTATGTCATCAATTATCATTACGTGCACCTGGTGACCTGTACAACCATTTACAACCAGATCCAGGGTAACTATAGAAAGTTCCCCACCATCCAAATCCATTTTCAGTCCAATAGTGAACAGTGGGAACACAGTACTTGCGTGGTATAATAAAGAACATGCAGAATAACCCCATATCTTTAAAGCTGTGCCCTTGATTAGGTCACCCAAACATTGCATTCTTATTTGCTGACAATGCTGGCTCACAGCTCCAGGACCCTATGGAGCTCTTAAAGCCTTAGGTTGAAAAATCTTAATTATAACCCATCACTGATAAGGAAATAAAGAGCTCTGAGATGTAATATCTATCAGCTGCTCTGCGTTCCCTACCGCCTGTGTTGTCTGGACACAATTTACCTGCTTCTAACTTTTTTGACAGGTACAATACTCAAATGCTAATGTTATGGCCGACAATAAAGTGCTTCCTGCAAATGTTGGTAAAACACACAGGACCAACTGCTTTTTACCAGACTTATGCTTATACACATGCCCGACCTTTACATCAGATCGATAGAAATGTCGGGCCACAAAGTGGCCACGTTTGACTCATTCCCGACCAGATAACGTTTCGGGATCGATGTTACACCTTTTAAGTTGTCAGTTTTTGAATCAATACTGGAACGTCTAATAAATACATGGGCAACTTTATGGTCTCTTTGCCCAAGAAATGAAAATTGTATTTTCCCAAATAGCTGAGAGATGGTGAGATACCAATTTATACCCGTAAGTAAGAGGAATGAGATTGTTATGTAGGGACACTGCTGCTTTTCTTTTTATTGTGGCTTCTAATGTTCTTGTCTGCAGGATCATATTGTGTTGTTGATGTATAGAGGCATTAAGGTTTATTTTAAGATAATTCTGCATCGTGTCACAAACAGGAGGTGTACACGAGACTTCAGAGCTGTTATGTGGGCCGTGCTCACAGTAAATTTCATTTGTACCGACGCTGCGATTTGATTGGTTCCAACCGTAAATATTAAGTTTTATTGCCCTCGGTCTTCAGCTACATGAAAGAGCTTTTTTCCCCTTTCAGCGAGTTGGACTGGTTCCTGCTGCAATATAATAAGTTTTTATCACACGCCATCTGTGCAGCCACTTCCATACTGCAGGACTTGAGAGTGTGAGGAGGTTAAAGGAAAACTAATGTTCAAAAATTTCAACTTTAGAGAATTCAGAAATCTGTCCCCTTGGGTCTTTTTAAAGTTTAGGTTTCTAAGGGTATAATCTACCTCTGAAAATCACTGACAGAGTTGAGAAGCTATTATTACCATGGCCACTGGAACTGCCTCTCACCACTTGGTTGACTGGTATGGTAGAGATAAAACATAAGCACCACAGATTCCCTAGCTACCTGCCCCCTTACGCAAGGAGGGAGAAGCACCTGTGATTGGGCTACTTGTTTTAAAATGTTGAGAAGCGCCAGCACATACAGTTTCCATTTGCCAAGTCAGTGTCCTGAAGTTTGCTGTGCTGACGGTCTCAGAAACCATGCCAGAAACAATATTGGGAGGTAGGTAATACCAACCCTACCTCCGTGCCCCTGGAACTTTCCTTCTTCGAAACTTTATATGGAATAAAGTTTTATTTTAAAGGGCAAGTTCAACCCTCAAATGTAAAATTATACATAGTTAAATCACTTCCTGAAATATTTAGAAAGCCAAAATATATAAGACTAACCTAAAATGCGGCACAATGTCCTTTCTGCTTTCCAGTTAGCAACGGTTAGTCATGGATATGACAGTCGACAACACAGCCAATGATTTAAGGCTATTCCCCTAGATGTCTTGTCTAAGCATGCTCAAGCTCATAACTAGCTTACTAAATTGCTGAAGGGGGCGTGAACAAATTTAACCATTAACACACACTACCCCTTTAGTTTCCATGAGGCATCTAGGAGCATAACAGGCATAAGCTAATGATTCCAGCGGACAAGGTAGGATATCTCAACATATTTTAAAGAGGCCGTTCTATCAGAAACCTCCTTTTAAGGTTTGAGTTGTCCTCTAAAGTTTGAAAATATTAAATCATTTAGGGTGCTGGATTGCTGCTTTACAGTATGTTCTGGAAAGATTCAGGTTTTAACTTTGTTCTTCTTTATTGGAATGTGCTTGCCCCAGTTTTGCAAAATATCTGATAGCGACAATTAAGTGATTTTTCAAAAACGATGTTTTACATCAAAATTGCACCATCTTGGTCTTATTTCTTAAAAGAGCGTCGCAATATAAAACAAAATACCCTAGGAGAATACGGTTTTCATGACTGAGCGGCTAAATAAGCGATTAAGCAGGTTTTTTTTTTTGCCTTCCTCTGGATCAATTGTTAGGTAGGGTTAAAAAGGAGGGTGAAAAGGTTGGACTTGATGGACGTATGTCTTTATTCAACCTCAATTACTATGTTACTATGTAAGGACTATGTAAGGAATCAATGACCCCCCAAAGTGTTTTCTAGACAATTTTTCATCTGGGAAACCAAGGCAGAAAAAAATCCAGCAAACAATCATTTTCATATTAAAGGTAATCAGATAACTGTCTTCTACTGCACAACCCTGCAGCACATGTCTTTATTCCGTTTAGATGATGGTCAGTGACAACTACTCTCTTAAGCAACAAAAAAATATAAATCCTGAGATCCAGCAAACAGAAAGATAACATATTCTATCCAAGTTTAATAACATAAAGGGCAAGTTCATGCATCAAATGAAAAATGTTAAATCACCCCCTAACCCTAAAACAACAATAGTTATAAATTTGAGAGATGAAAGTCTAACCTGAAATGCTGTCTGATGTTCTGTTATAGGAAAAGTTCTGTGGACAATATCATTATTTTTAAAATTCTTAGTTTGTATTATGCATACCTAGTTATTCTACATACTCTCTTCTATTTGGAAAATCTGTTGAATTTATAGCCCTTGCTATTCCCTGCTGTTGGTATTAGTGAGCTGACATTTCATGTTCTGTAACGGTCCTTCTTCCCAGAATGCACCACTACCTTGGAATGTTCCTAACAGTAATTTCTACTGATTGGCTGTTGGATGGGTCACACATGCTCAGATCTCTACTGAGCAACTGAATCAACCCAGGGACTGGGTCAAGGGCAAGACCATAACGGTCTCTATTAGGGGTCCTACAAACAGGAAGTCAGTATTTCAGTTGCATTTATTTATACACAGACACAATGCTGAATGGGCAGGTTAAGGTCATTAGGATGGAGAAATACTGCTCTTTATGTATTTGCACTGAACTTCCCCTTAAAAGGGCATGTCCAGGCTTCAAATAACATTTTATAGTTAGGTTTACCTACCCCCCAAACCCTATTTTCACATTATTGAAAAGTTCCAAAGATGCCCCTGAAGGGACTTACCTGATCTGGTCCCTCACCACTCACCTCACTCACCTCTGCTTCCTGGCTGCAGCTGTCATTCACGGGCTACGGTGATGTCACACCCAATTACCTGCCAGCCGCAACCAGGAATCACCTCACTGCTGCTGTTCTTGTTGAAAAAAAGCTCATAACAGTACCAGGTGGGCATAACCCAGGCAGAGAGGGACTGGGTCAGGAAAGTCCCTTCAGGGGCATCTTTGGGAATTTTCAATAATGCGAAAATGGGGTTTGGAGGGTAGCTGAACTGAATATAAAATGTTATTTCAAGGCTGGACATGACCTTTCATTTCTGCTTCCTTCTCCCAGTCCGGCGCTGTCAGTCTTGGGTGTAACAGATACATTACCACCAATGACTGAAAGCTATTTGCTATGCTATAAGTGTGTACAAAGTGAGACATCCCAGGTGCCATTAGAAAGAGGGGTGCATGGAAATGCATAGAGGTAACCCCTGGCCATAGTTAGTGGGGATTGTCAGTCAAGAAAGGGGTGGGGGTATCATTGAGAGGAGGAGATAGAGGGAGAGAGGGGGGTATATAAGGTACAGTGCAAGGAAAGTGGCAGGAAAGTTAGAAGGTCTTATCCCCACCCTCCCTCCCTAGGCCAGGATAGCACAGCTGGGGGCTGTGGTTCATTTGAAAGCTGACTGGAGTGTTATCTATCGAGCTATCCCACGGGGTGGCAGCTTTAGTAAAACGGTGGGCTACAAGTCTCCATGGCACTTGCAATAGGTCCTTCGAGAACGAGACACAACTTTAATGTCTGTAAGACATTCCAATGTGATCCTTGGAAAAGCTATGTTTCTATTGGTGATGTGAACCACCATTGCCGTTACTGTCTTGCTAAGAAATTTAAAACGACCCAAGACATCATGGCCACACCCCCAAATGGCACGGTCATATTACGAAACATCACCGCATGCCCCAAAATGTCACTGCCATGTCCAGATCCCCACATGTTGCGGGCAAACATCACTGTAACACCCATATCCCAACTGTAAAAGTCACGCCCACCAAACATTGCAACTACACCTCTAAAACATCAAAGGTACGCCCCCAAATTATGCCCACATCCCCAAACATCTCAAACATTGGGGGGGGGAATAAAAAAAACTCTTAAGCGATGCCAGTGGGCAGAAGTAAATGAGGCTTTCTGAGAGCAAATGGTGCATTTAAACCTTTTCACTGGCGCGAAAACCTGCTAATCTAGCTTTCACCCATCTGTACTTCTCGGGCATTTATATATTGCACCACCAGAGATACAACAATGAGCACAGGTACATTTACTGGGAATATGTCTGTCAGAAGGCGTAGCTCTTTATGGAAGTCTTACAAGATATAGGTGCTTCTGGGGAGGAAAACTTTCACATTAAGTTTATTTCTTCAGTAACTGGAGGTTTTCTTGCGGTTACTTTTGAGGATGAATTGATCCTAAAGCTGGACATACAAATGAAATATCTGGATAACCAACTGGACCGTTTATTTTCCAGTTCACGTTTGGTCAAAAAACAAATAACTAAGGAACATTTTGGGAAAATTGGAATTAAAACGGACGGTATTTTTAGATATTGGGTAAATTTGATGATCAAATGTCGAATCTGTCTAATATCTAATAAGTAAATGCACAGCATTAATATTCTAGGGAATATTAATTATAATAATAAAGGGATTGGAGGAGCTTGAATATAAAGAGAGACTGGATAAGTTACAATTCTGTACACTGGAGAAAGGCGCTTGCGTGGGGATATGATTACTGTGTATAAATACATTAACGGGTCATACAATAAACTATCTGGGGCATTGTTCACCAATAGAACATGTCAGAGGACACGCGGACATCCCTTTAAGGAAAACTATTGTGTGTATAAAGTTTAGTTAAAAAACAGTTAAACTAAAAAGTCCTTGGGACAGGGATACAGGACCGGTAATTCCTATCTCCCAATATTGTTTCTGTGAGGAGCACCAACCCAAAGAAAACTGATTCTGCCAGTCTTACTTCTGGCTTCAGCACTATCTTTAACACAGGAATAACTATCTTTAACACAGGAATAGTCCAAGACTAACCTGGCAAATGAAACTGTACATGCTGTAACTCCTTAATTATATTGGGAGGTAGGAATAATCAATCCAACCTCCCAGCCCCAGGTACATTCCATTTTTAATTACCGTATATACTCGAGTATAAGCCGAGGTTTTCAGGCTTTAAAAATAGCCTCAAAACCCGACCTCGGCTTATACTCGGGTCATGGTAAATTTTCACAATCTGCTGCTGCTTACCGGTACTTCTCTATGTAACCGGCTACCTGTAACTTAATTCTCTCGATCCTGCTGGCACTCCTGCTGAGCTGCATGTCCGTACTCGGCGGCTGTCTAACTTACTGTCCGGCGCCGAGTAGTGACATCACTACTATTGGCTGACAGTCAGCCAATCACAGATGCAGCTGTCGGCTGTGCCAAGAGCCAAGGGGAAGAGGTCAGGTAAGTCTATTTCTGTTTTACAAAACTAACATGGTGGTTGGGGGTGGGCTGGGGTACACTACACTACAAAAAAAAGGTTTAAATGTTATGGGATGAGGAAGCCATGAAGGCATCTGGAGTGTGAGAGGAAGGGAGGGGGGGGGCTCCCCTGCACATGCCAGAGACCTCCAGGAGGACAAGGAAGAAGCAGGGACCGAATGAATCACTGACACCTCCTACTCTTCACTTTCTGGAACTTTGGTCAAGCACTGCAGGAGATCCTTAAGGAGCTGAGGAGTAAGGTAAGGATTTTTTAACACTACACAGTGGGGTCAGTAGTGGGTTGTAAACTACAGATAATGATTGGTATTTTATGTCTATGTCATTAATTTAATTGTGAAATGATATAATTAATGTAGTCTGTGAGTACAAGTCACAGGGGATCTATTTCCTTTAATGAATGCAATCACACACACTTACAATGGAGATGGTCAGTGATTGGAAAGCTACTATGTACGGTAATCACACCTCCTTACATTGGGGATGGGTATCTGGGAAAGGCTATTTAAGCTCCTCCCCCTCTTGACCACCCATCTCCACCCCTATACTACCCAGCCACATCCCATATCATACTCCCAAAATGCCCAATCCCCTCCCCAGTGGAGAAAGCACTGCCCCTTCCCTGTCCTCGGGGAGAAGGCTATATCTCAATGTATGTCGTAGGAAAAATAAGAAGATGGGGTCTACTTGGCTCCTGTGCCCCCCTGGTAGTCTCTGTCTAAACATAAATACTGTACCTCTAGTACTATTGGTTTTCTAACAATCACATTCCTGCCAAATCCAAGGTTAAGGCGTCTCTTTCTGACTTGTCTGTGATCTGCAGCTAACTCTACAATACGTTCCACAATTAAATGGATAAGAATAAACTGCCAAGAAGATCCCACCACAGATATCTTAACCATAAACCCCTCCACCAACATAACCTTAATATATCCATGACCATTCATTTAATTTAAAAAAAAATTAATTTGTAGATAAAATAGCGAACACGCCATTTACAGTCTTTCCGCCTGCGCCATGTTCTCTCCCAGAGTAAAAAAAAAGAGACACCAACAAGGATGGAGACTATTATTAATAATAACACACAACAGAGCAGAACAACATTACCTAAAACCATCAAGTGTTAATGTAAGAGCAATATTACGGTAACTGTGTTCAGATCAGGATAATAAGACACAGAGGGATACAATCTTCCTGCACACAACACACTAATGAGATACAGACTGGTATCGGAACACTCAACAAGAAGCTAAAATTCAGACGGATACACAGTGGGATCCTACAGGGTAACGTTAATGAGTACACCACAAGGGGCACACTTTTATTCAAGTACTTGGCAATGTTCTAGTGGTTTGATATTGAAACCAATCATTATTATCAGAAGCAATTCACTTCTAAGCGTTTCTGGATATATTCTTTTATGAAATGTAGTAAATGTGACTGATAACAATTCTTTACAGATACGGCTGTTATTTTAGGCTGGGTGCACACAGGACGACATTTATCCCGGGCCGACGATTACCCACTAGTGAGTGTTCAGCCAGGTTTTGGTCTGTCTGCCGAAAATAATGTATGGTGTGTACCCAACCTAACAAACAACCACAGTAAAGTGACAGCACAGACGGACAATATAGATTGTATTCAATGTATGTCTGTGTTGTAAAATAAAGGTCTGATACCTATATGGTAATGAAATACTGATATCACTACCCACGACACAGTTATAAATAGAGATGGACTAGAACTCGAACCCGAGTTCGAGCCGAACTATTCAAATTCAAACGAATTCGGACTTCTCAATCTATCCCGGACCCGGATTTTCGATATTTTTGGACTTTCGATAAATATCGAAAGTTCGACCGTTCGAATGTGCGAGTAAAATGCCTATTATACCTATACGCAAGTATCGAATCCGCAAGTAAAGTGCCCATTAAAATCTATACGCGAGCATCGAATCCGCAAGTAAAATGTCCATGGTATCTAGGCGAGAGCATCGAATCCGCAAGTAACGTGTCCATTAAAACCTATACGCAAGCATCAAATCCGCGAGTAAAATGTACATGGTATCTAGGTGCGACCGCGAGCATCGAATCTGCGAGTAAAGTGTCCATTAAAACCTATACGCGAGCATCGAATCCGCGAGTAAAATGTCCATGGTATCTAGGTGCGAACATCGAATCCACGAGTAAAGTGTCCATTAAAACCTATACGCAAGCATCGAATCCGCAAGTAAAGTGTCCATTAAAACCTATACACAAGCATCAAATCCGCGAGTAAAATGTACATGGTATCTAGGCGCGACCGCGAGCATCAAATCTGCGCGTAAAGTGTCCATTAAAACCTATACGCGAGCATCGAATCCGCAAGTAAAATGTCCATGGTATCTAGGTGCGAACATCGAATCCGCGAGTAAAGTGTCCATTAAAACCTAAACGCAAGCATCGAATCCGCAAGTAAAATGGACATGATACCTAGGCGCGAACATCGAATGTTCGAACGCGAGAGCACCGAAGTAGCGCGCATGAGAGTAAAATCGATTTTTCTAATGTCCTGGATATTGAAACATATTCCCCAGACCATTTCCCAGGTCCCACAGCCATTTACATTAAGTTACCATTGATAATTTTATTGTATTTCATTCGAACTATTCAAACTATTTGTCTCCCATTGACTTTAATGGGTCCATTTTCGAACTTTCCATATAGTTCGCCATCTCTAGTCATAAATGAATACCAAGGCCGTAAATGACTTATCGTTATCGGTCGTTGGAATAAAGGAGCCATATCATTATTCAACAATGTTTCTCATTTATAAAAAGAGGTCGGAATAATCAGTCCTACTTCCCTGCCTCAGGTACTTTGTATTTTTAAAAAGTTAATTTTACATTATAGTTGTCCTTTAAGATAAGTTGCCCAGAACAAAATCCCAAGACATGAAATGATCTAATAATGTAAAAACTTCACACATCCTAATGTAATGAGAAAAGCAGAAATATAATAATCTACGGTAAGTCCCAGAAAGTATTCAGTGCACAGAACAAAACAATTTATACAGGGAAACAAATGCAATTACCCGTATTGCACCATGTTGTAAATTGTTTTGAGTCAGTTAATAAATAATTGATACAGACATAAACCTTAAAGAAACAGAACAGACAGCCTATGGTTTATGGACGTTACAGGTCTGTTGGTACATTAATAGACGTGAAATCACATGTTGGTGCGAGGAGAAGGAAATGGTTTGGGTGACATTTCTAATCTTCTCCATACCTACTAAAGATAAATGTGCAATGTCAATATTGCGATGAATTTAAAATTCCAACCCATTTGCAGTCATTGGGGGTATAATTGTTGGATTTTCAACTAAGAATTTCAGCCCTAAATTTTGAATATCGACACCAAATTTTCAATATTGCACTTAAATTTTCAACATCGGATTTCAAATTAATTTCCCTATCAGTAATATTCATTCATCCAGGTCATGTTATATGTATAATAGCCATTCATCCAGGTCATGGTATATGTATAATAGCCATTCATCCAGGTCATGGTATATACGGGTAAATAATCCCCCCGTTTACATTAATCTGACGGGTAAATAATTCCCCCGTTTACATTAATCTGACGGCTTTACCATATTCCAGCCATTTACCCCCGTTTACATTAATCTGACGGCTTTACCATATTCCAGCCATTTACCTGTCAGCCATTAGTGTCTGTACAGAGTGGAACATGACAGGCTATGGCACAATCATATCTGAATGGAACATACACAGACCCACACTATGTGTGACATGGACAGGTTATTGTTTCCCCTGTGACACAATGACACCTAGTCAGGTACAAGGAGCAGATCCACATCTCCCTGTCATACAAACCTCACACAGACAGTGTCACCCAGTGTGTCCATTACTGACCTGATCTTAACCAGCTCTGTTTACCAGGAACAGGAAATACTGTGTGCAGCTGCACAGGAAAAGGCGGGGCACACAGCGATTGGCTAATATAACCAGGAAGTCTAAGGACCGAACCTTATCTCACAATGATTGGCTAATAAAAAAGGGGATGGACGGAGAGGATTGGATGAGTGACCATATGGGCGGGGCGGAGGTAGAAGGAGGAGTTATAATGTCAACACTGAAATAAACTGTTCCAGACTCTCACAGATACACACAGCACCGGTACATCCATGGGGCCGATACACACAGCACCGGTACATCCATTTACACACAGCACCGGTACATCCATATACACACAGCACCGCTACATCCATATACACACAGCACCGCTACATCCATGGGGCCGATACACACAGCACCGGTACATCCATTTACACACAGCACCGCTACATCCATAGAGCCGATAAAACACCCAGCACCTGGGACATACTTATAGCCCAACCCACCTGCACTCTCATTCCCCTTCCCCCTTTCTCTCCTCTCACGCAGCACCCACGTCTTCGCATCCTTCACGACTTCGCGCGCAAATCCCCTCTACTACTATAGAAACACAGTCACCGGTACATCCTATATACACATCAGCAAACGGTATCCTCCCAGCCAATCGTCATATAATATTCGCCAACTAACGTACCGGCCTCTTACACCAGCAACGTACATGACCATACTAACACACAGCCACCGGTATTATCCATATAACACACGCACCTGGGTACATCCCTATAAAACAGCCCCGGGCATCCATATACACTTCATTTTCAGCTATCGGCCCACCCAATCTTCATTATTTGAGCTGTGTTTTCCGTTTTTTTTTTGATTACCACCCCACCGAACGACCGGTACACTCATGAGCCGATACCACAGCAACCTGGTACATCCATCTACCGCCCTAACCCAGCCACATAACACACCCTCAGCACCCGTACTCTATATACCACAACAGCACGGTACATCTATCAAAATCATCCCAGCCAACCACGGTACATCCAATACCACAGCCCCGGTATTATCCAGATACAACAGCACCGGTACTGCCATATACCCCTCGCACCGGTGCCTCCCCGCATCCCCCGTCCCCTATACACTTAAACATCACTGTCACCCACCCCGACGCGACACCATCAATATACACCACAGCACCGGTACACTTCTTTTTTTGTTTTGTATTTTACTACACACCCATTGATTGGAGGTACCATTCTATATTACACCCACAGCACCGGTACATCCATATATACACACAGCACCGGCACCATCCATTAGAGCCGATAAAAGCACTTTTGAGTAAGCTACCGAGTATCCTATAAACATCCCCCAGTTTCACCGGCTACATCAATTTAAACAACAGCAACGCGATTACGCATGCGACCCTGTGGGTGTCCTGTTACGGGCACAAACCTCCCAATCTCGGACACACCCCTTATATACCCCACTTTGCCTTTTCCCCCCCCACCGCCCACCTTACCGTCTTCGACTCCGGGGTACAACTGCAGAGCCCTACCACGAGGGGACATCGGACTGCGATGAGAATTGTCCCACCTACCACACGCGCCGCGTACTCCATTATACACTACGCACCGCTACATCTATACACAACGAAGCCACACACCAGGGACACCATCACATATCACACTATTCCCCCCCCCCCCCCGCACACTCCCAGCACTAGGTTTTACTCACCCCCCCTCCCGCCCCCCACCCCCTAGACCAATCACCACACAGCACCGGTCACTCAATATACACACTAGCACCACCGAGCTGGACATCCATTATTACATTTCTTTTCTTTAATTTACAGCACTGGTACATCCTATACACAAAGTCAAACCTGGTATATCCATTATACACACAGCACAGGCACACACACCAAATCCACGCCGCGGGGGAAGGGGGACACAGACGCGCAAACATCGCCTTCCCCTCCGGCCTAGCCATGCGCACGGGGTCTGCCCTTCTATGGAACTCCCTGATCCCCGCCCAGAAACCCGACAGACGCGAACGCCACAGTCGGACAAGTCCACAGGCTAGCACGCCTACACGTGTCTGTCACACGCCACGGCGTCGTGCGCGAACGAAGAACCCCCTCCGCGGCGGCGCCGCCCCGTAGTGGACGTGCGCGCCCCGGCACACCTCATCGCCTCACAACGCTATCCCCCCATTTCCTGTCTCTCCAGTTTCGCGGGGAAAGACAGATACCCGCACACACGCGTGACCCCCAGCTCCCGGTAACGTCCGATATACACCACAGCACCTCCCGCTACGTCGTACATCCATATTGCTCAGCTTTCATTTCACACCCCGCCCCACCGGTACATTCAATGGGCAAGAACCACGCTTTTTTTTTTTCTCGATTCTTCCTGTTTTTCTCTTCCGCTCCCCCCCTTTTCGAGTTTCCCACCCCACCATCCGAGTACATCCATCCTATAAGTTAACACACCCGATTTTTTTTCCAACCGGACTACTCAACAGTGAACACTTCATTTCCACCTCCCTGCTTGGCTGGCTCGATACGTTTTCCCCCCCCCCCCAGCCCCCTTGCGCCCACACCACCTAAGCATTGGAAATCCGCTCAATACTACCAGTGCGGCCGCCGGCGTCCCTCCTGCACGTCGCCTCTGTCCCCGACCACCAACCCACGCCACCTCTTCGGTTAAATCCCCCCACGATACACATTCAGAAACGAGAGACTAAACTCTACAGATAAACCTGACCAATTGTTGCACACCCAGCACCGGCCTTTCCCTCCCCCGGGCGCGCCCCAGCCCACACACATAACTAGGACAACTCAACAAAAGCAAGGGTTACATCCATTGGGGCTCGATTAGCCATGCCAGCATCGGGTTTTTCCTCTCTTTTCCGTGACCAGTCCTAATCTCCAATATCCCCTCCTCACGACGCCCACCCCTTCCACCCCCGCAAGCCCTCTCCCCCCTCTCCGGTACATCGCTCGACACCAGCCACCCCCCCCACAAGCCCCAAGCCGCGAGGTACATCCATATAAAAACAAAGCAACGGTACATCATATACACCCCCACACCCCTAGCCATGCTTACATCCAATTACACACGCACCGGGGGTACAAATCCATAGGGCCGCATTTCACGCCAGCCACCGGACATCATATATCATGCCCCCCCTCCCAGCCCAACCGGGACATCTCAGAGACACCCACAGACTCTGGTACATCATATCTCCTACACAGCACCCGGTACATTCCATAGGGCCGAGATCCAGCCCATACGACACCCTTTTCGTGCACGGTACAATCCACAGGGCTGATGCATCACAGCACTAGTAAGTCCTAGAGCTGATGCCCACAGCACTGGTTACGTTCAATGGCTGATACACACAGCACCGGTATACCCATGGGGCTGATACACAGCAGCACCGGTACATCCATAGGACTGATACACACTCATGGTTGTAATCCACAGAGGATTCACACAGTTACCGGTACAATCATAAGACCGATAACACCAGCAACGGCCCTACATCCATGGGGCTAATACACACAGCACCGGTACATCCATGGGGCTAATACACACAGCACCGGTACATCCATGGGGCTGATACACACATCATTGGTACATCCATAGAGCCGATACACACAGCACCGGTACATCCATGGGGCTGATACACACAGCACCAGTACATCCATAGGACTGATACACACGGCACTGGTACATCCATAGGGTTGATACACACGGCACTGGTACATCCATAGGGTTGATACACACAGCACTGGTACATCCCGGGGTGATACACACGGCACTGGTACATCATAGGGTTGATACCCACGGCACTGGTACATTCGTAGGGTTGATACAAACACAGCACTGGTATAATCCCGTAGGGTTTAGGGTGATACACACAACACTGGTACATCCATAGGATTGATACACACAGCACTGTACCCTACCCAATAGGATTGATACACAACAGCCCCCACACGGTTACATTCTTTCCACAGGTGTTTGTAAACCAGGCACCATGGTAATCCATAGGGTTGATACACAACCAGCCAATGCGTTACCCCCCATCTCATAGTGATTGATACACACAGCAATGGTACATCCATAGGGTTGATACACACAGCACTGGGAACATCCATACCGGCCGCTCCGCCCCCCTACTACCACACAGCAACTGGCTAACATCCAGAGGATCCCCCGTTGATGGACACACAAGTGAATTCCTTTGCTCTTTTTCCTTGTTCCCCTTACAACAGACCCATTTCTGCACTTTAGGAGCCCATAGCCCAACATACCGCCCGCTTCTTTATTTCTCACTCCCCGCTTACACCCACCCCTTCTCCTTTCCCCCTTTTTCCGCTCGATTTGTTTGTGATTTCTTCCCATTTCCACCTACACCCCCTATCTCCCCACCTAGCTCCCCGGCCTTTTTCTCCCACTTTATTTTCTCTTATCCCAAGGATGGATATCCACGCCTGCGTACATCCATAGGAGGTCGCCACTTACACGCCAGCACTGGTACCCATCTCATAGGGTTTAATACACGCGAAAACTGGTACCATCCCATAGGAGTTGATTACCATCACAGCATTTTTTTCTGGACATCCTCTAGATCCTGAGTACACACACATGGACCAGCCCGCCCCCCTACACAAAATTGTGAATACGCTGATATTCACCAGTACTGGTAACATCACCCTCCCGAGGGCTGATTACACAAACACTGGTACATCCATAGGATCTGATTACACACAGGACGGTACTACCAGATTGTCGATACACTTTAGTACTGGTAACTCATTCACCATTAGGATTGAGACACAACATGCACGGTGATTCTAGAGCCTATAGGGTTTTGATCTAACAGCCCTACCGCATGGTCACCATCATCCAATAGGGGTCGTATCTACCCCCACGCCCCTTATTCGCACACCGCCTGGTACCCTGCCCCTCCCCCCTTTTCCCCTCCATAGGGTTGAACAGCGCAGCCACTGGCAATCCTGGGTTTTATACACGCAGCACTGGTACATACATGGGTTGATACACACAGACACTGGTAAACATCCCAAGGATTGATACACAAACACTGAATCTAGATGATCACAGTAGTAATCCATAGGGTTGATACACAGCAATGGTCACATAGTTGGTAATCCAAGAGGGACTACACATCAGACTGACAATCCATAGGATTGATACACACAGGACTGGTACACCAATTGATCCTGATACACTGTATGGTTACATCCATGGGGCTGATACACACAACACTGGTACATCCATAGGGTTGATACACACAGCACTGGTACATCCATAGGGTTGATACACACAGCACTGGTACATCCATAGGGTTGATACAGCACTGGTACATCCATAGGGTTGATACACACAGCACTTGTACATTCATAGGGTTGATACACACAGCACTGGTACATCCATAGGGTTGATACACCGTACTGGTACTCCATGGGGCGGGGCTGATACAAACACAACACTGGTACACAATCATAGATTGATACACACAGACTGGTACACACCAATGAGGGCTTATACAACAGTACTGGTACATCCATGGGGCTGATACACACAACACTGGTACATCCATAGGATTGATACACACCAGCACTGTCAATCCTAGTTGATACCACAGCACTGGTACATCCATAGGGTTACTACACACAGCACTGGTACATCCATAGGATTGATACGCACTGGTACATCCATAGTTGATACACACAGCACTGTACATTCATAGTGGTTTAAACACCAGCACTGGTACATCCATAGGGTTGATACACACAGCACTGGTACATCCATAGGGTTGATACACACAGCACTGGTACAGATCCATTGGTTGATACACACAGCACTGGTACATCAATGGGGCCGACACACACAGCACTGGTGCATCAATGGGGCCGACACACACAGCACCGGTACTGTAGACTTGAGTTTACATGGGGATGGTACAGTTTAGATTACTACAATGTCATTAATTGTAAGACTAAGGCCACAATATGCCGGACGGCAACGCTTAATAGTCTGCAATCGGAGTGCAAATAATAGTGACTGTATGCGCTCTGAAAACGGATCGCAGTGCGGACAGTGTGGCCACCCACATTAACATGCACTGCTCTTCAATTCTCACGCACTCGCTGGTCCCAAACTGTCGTTATCGTGTGAGAATGCGGCAGTGTAGCCCTAAACGCCACTTAGATTAAGAAATTATTTAATTTAGGGGTTGTCATCATGTAGAATTCTCTCCAAACAGCATTAATCCTCATGGAGATGGTGTGACAGCACACAATGCTATTGAGAGTGGTACCCAGAAATCAATAAACAACATCCAGACACCCCCTCTACAACATGTTAGAATCTGCAGTTGTATAATGTACAAAGCACAGTGTTGGGATATGCAGTTAGCATTGGTAACACAGGATGACTCTGTGGGTAACCAACTGGGATTGCCAGTCATAAACCAATTAACCTGATGGTTATGGACACAGCGTAATTACAGATTGGTCTATTGCCCATTGGTTTTGATGATTTGCGGCACATTCGCACAATTACATTTGGGAATAAATAAAGCAACTTTGCCCTCCTAAGAACAGAATAACTAGGACCCATGTTTAGGCAGCGTCCTATAGCTCAGCACTAGTAAGTCTATAGGAGAAACCCAGGGGTGTCTCCCTTATGAGGCAATATAAGCAAAATGCTCAGGGCGGCCCCCATGCTAAATATCAGAGAGGCGGCAGGCAGAGCTCACTTTAATTTTTTTTTTCTTATGAAAAGTGGCAGACAGAGAAGAAAGAAAATAAACCTAGCGCCTAGTGGTACATAGGGGCGGCATTCAAAAGTTTGGCTCAGATGGCAAAAACACTAGAGACACCACCGGAGAAACCAGACCAGGAAACTTCAGCAGGCTGGATCCAAGGCAGTGGAGCCCAGAGATCCTAGGAAATGCATCCCAGGGACATCGCTGGTTTGGTAGGTTTTGCTTGGTACTGGCGCCGTACAATAACATTCCTGCAAAACAGCTTGAGTTGCCCAATTTACCACAACCTCACACAGGACATATTATGGTTCAGTTTATACAAGCTTTACTCCTACAATCCAGGTTTCATTTTCCTTGGGAACCTCACATTAAATTTAATTACCTAAACTCTCAGGTGAACTTTAGTCTTAGTACCCAACTTACATACGTATTATTCAGCCAATGGGATGTTATCTACCTTTTGGTCGCAAAATCTACTAATCCAGATTTAAATCTATGGGGTTTATACAATAAGAGGTTTCCCCCATATTCGTATTCTGTGGCAAACAATAAAATGTTATCCCTTTTTTCTTGAAAGCATATATATATATTTGCCCCTTTACACATTAAAGGGCAACTGTGGTCTCAAAACAAGTGAGGGTTAAATGAAAGGCTGCAGTATTTCCTTTAAAAAGAGCCCTAGATCACATCTCTGGCTGGAGCCTGTGAGAAACTATATTGGGGTGAATGTTTAAACTTCCTGCTTTCAGTAGGTTGAGTGACATCACCTGACCTCTACCACGCCCCTCCGCCCCAGGGAAGGAGCATGCTCAGTTAAGACTTAATGCTGGGGAAATCAGGATGTACCTGGGGGAAAAATTGACAGTTGAGAAGGGGAGCCTATAAATGCAGGCAGAGTCTGGTCACATGGCTGAAAACAGGAAGTGTTCAAGCAGGAAGTAATATTGCTGAACCTTTCCAGCAATAACTTCTCACAAATTTTATCTAGAGATGTGATTTAGGTTTTATTTTGAAAGTACGATGGAAGGCTTTTCATATAATTCCTACTAGTTTGTAAGAATTCGAGACCATAGTTACCCTTTAAAATTAACAAAATGTAAGGTATCTTTTTTAAAAAAGGCAAATCTTTATATAGAGGCAGAAAGTACTTTATGGTCCAAATGCCTCTTTAGGCCTCATATTGACAGCAAATTTAAAGTGTGTTTAAATGTTTCCATCATCTGAAAGGGTTTCCACTTTCCACGTGTGAATACTACAATGTGCTGTGTCACTGAACACATTTTGCACGTCTAGTATAACGTTTTTTCCTGGTGTGGGTTTTCTCATGTCTGTAAAAGGCTGAACGTCCAGCAAAACTTTTCCCACATTTCGCACAACAAAATGGTTTCTCTCCTGTGTGAATCCTGTGGTGTTCACATTCTATACAAGAGAAAGTTTTTTCACCTGTGTGAGTTTTCTTATGCACTGTCAGGCTGGAGCGAAATGTAAAAGATTTCCCACATTCGGAACAGGATAAAGGTTTCACCCCTGTGTGAATTCTTAGATGTCGGACAATGTCCGAACGATATGTAAAATATTTTCCACATTCAATACATGAATATGGCTTCTCTCCTGTGTGAATTTTCTGATGTGTGATAAGTTCTGAGTTACGTGTAAAACATTTTCCACATTCAGAACAGGAGATTACTTTTTCCCATGTGTGTAATTTCTGATGTTCTGCAAGATACGACTTGTATGTAAAACATTTTCCGCATTCACAACAAGTGTATGGTTTCTCCCCTCTGTAAAGTTTCTGGTGTTTAATAAGGTATGTTCGATGTGTAAAACTTTTCCCACATTCAGGACATGGGTATGGCTTTATCCCTGTGTGAACTTTCTGATGCTCCTTTAAATAGGACTGATGTGTAAAACATTTCTCGCATTCAGAACAAGAATATGGCTTCTCTCCTGTGTGAATTTTCTGATGTTTGTTAAGATACGAGAAGTGAGTAAAATTTTTCCCACATTCAGAACAAGAGTATGGTTTTTCTCCAGTGTGTGTTTTCTCGTGTTTGTCAAGAGCGGAGTAACGTTTAAAACATTTCCCACATTCAGAACAAGAATATAGTTTCTGTCCTGTGTGCATATTCAGATGTTCCATAAATAATTATCTGACAAGCTGTTATTTAGGTTACATCCCATGATAGTATGTGATAGTGAGGATGTATCTGTTCCCGTATCTGTTCTGTAAGTGTATTAATGTGCTGCAATCTGATTGGTTTTCCTCCTTCACATGAGAAGACTCCTCTTTAATCCCATTGGATATATAATTATCTGACAAGCTGTTATTTAGGTTACATCCCATGATAGTAGTAGTGTATCTGTTCCCTGTATCTGTTCTGTAAGTGTATTAATGCTGCAATCTGATTGGTTTCCCCTCCCATGATTCCGACTCTCTTAATCCCATTGGATATATATTATCTGACAAGCTGTTTTTAGGTTACATCCCATGATAGTAGTAGATGTATCTGTTCCCTGTATCTGTTCTGTAAGTGATAAATGCTGCAATCTGATTGGTTTCCTCCTTCAATGAAGCCGACTCCTCTCTAATCCCATTGGATATATAATTATCTGACAAGATGTTATTTAGGTCACATCCCATGATAGTAGTAGATGTATCCGTTCCCTGTATCTGTTCTGTATTTGTATTAATGCTGCAATCTGATTGGTTTCCTCCTTCCCATGAAGGTGACTCCTCTTTAATCCCATTGGATATATAATTATCTGACAAGCTGTTATTTAGGTTACATCCCATGATAGTAGTAGATGTATCTGTTCCCTGTATCCGTTCTGTAAGTGTATTAATGCTGCAATCTGATTGGTTTCCTCCTTCCCATGATTCCGACTCCTCTTTAATCCCATTGGATATATAATTATCTGACAAGCTGTTATTATAGGTTACATCCCAATGATAGTATAGATGTATCTGTTCCCTGTATCTGTTCTGTAAGTGTATAATGCTGCATCTGATTGGTTTCCTCCTTCCCATGAACCGACTCCTCTTAATCCCATTGGATAATAATATCTGACAAGTGTTATTTAGGTACATCCCTGATAGTAGTAGATGATCGTTCCCTGTATCTGTTCTGTATGTATTAATGCTGCAATCTGATTGGTTTCCCCCCTTCCCATGAAGACTCCTCTTTAATCCCATTGGATATAATTATCTGACAAGCTGTATTTAGGTTACATCCCATGATAGTAGTAGATGTATCTGTTCCCTGTATCGTTCGGTAAGTGTATTAAGCTGCAATCGGATTGGTTTCCTCCTTCCCATGATTCCGACTCCTCTTTAATCCCATTGGATATATAATTATCTGACAAGCTGTTATTTAGGTTACATCCCATGATAGTAGTAGATGTATCTGTTCCCTGTATCTGTTCTGTAAGTGTATTAATTCTGCAATCTGATTGGTTTCCTCCTCCCCATGAAGTGTAATTTTTGTTTAAAAAAGGTTCATTGTTTTTAAGATTTCCATCTGTGTGAACATCAGCTTGTCCTGCAAAAATCCTTCTTGGTTCACTGTTAGGGGGTAATGATGCTTCTAGACTCCAATATCCATATTTAAAATCTAGGGGAAAGATATAAACAGAGGAAATCAGCCTGACATATTCATTGTATATCAGTAGTAACACGACATAATAGGACATGGCTATTCAAAATAAAACATTTTTTTCTATTTTCACTTGGAACCTTAAAAGTAACTAGCTTAATAATATTCCAATAATAATCAGTAAAGAAGTGTTACATGTATGGCGTATAGTATAGTGTAGATGTATGGCGTATAGTATAGTGTAGATGTATGGTGTATAGTATAGTATATAGATGTATAGTGTAGTTTAGTGTAGATGTATAGTATATAGATGTATAGTATAGTATAGTTGTATAGTATATAGATGTATGGTGTATAGTATAGTATATAGATGTATAGTGTATAGTATAGTTTATAGATGTATAGTGTAGTTTAGTGTAGATGTATAGTATATAGATGAATAGTATAGTTGTATGGTGTATAGTATAGTATATAGATGTATGGTGTATAGTATATAGATGTATGGTGTATATTATAGTATAGTATATAGATGTATGGTGTATAGTATATAGACATATGGTGTATAGTATAGTAAATAGTTGTATGGTGTATAGTATAGTTGTATGGTGTATAGTATAGTATAGATGTATAGTATAGTTGTGTGGTGTATAGTATAATATAAATATATTGTGTATAGTATAGTTGTATGGTGTAGAATATAGTT